>PVJS01007177.1:0-57049 GCA_004027185.1 Glis glis | reverse complement strand
CTGGCTGCGAACCCAGATCCTCCGGTCTCCGCCTCCCAAAGTACTGGGATTACAAGCGTGCGCCACCACGCCCGGCATGCTTTGTCTTATAGTACATGCAACATCTGTCTACCTTCACTCCATCTCCTGACAGGCCTGGCTTGGGCAGCATGCTCATTATCACCTGCAGGATACCTGGAGTTGGCTAGTACTCTTTTCCAATGGCACAGGGCCTTTGGACTGACACTCTGGCCTCCTACTGTCAGAGGAACAGCCACTCACATCCTCCCTCTGCAGGAAAGCAAGCCCAGCCAGGACCCTTGCTTCTGTGCCTGTTCCCAGGTGGCAGCCGCCTTCATAGCAGTTTGCAAGGTCAAGCTACATCACCTTTCTCCAGTTTGCAGCTGTAAGATGCACCAGTTTTATTTCAGCTCTAAAAGTATTATGAAGATCATATGTTAAAATGAAAATTATTTGATTTGAAATATAATATTGATGACTCTGTCTTTTGCAGGTGTTCTCAAATGTGCATTTAAATATTGATGATCTGTCCAGAATTAGCATGTGAGACCTGTCTGATATCAACACTAAATATGTTTTAAAGCATACTTTGTTTTTATACTTTTTATTGGTGCAATGTATGTAATTCTATATATCATAGTGAGATTCAAAGTAATACAAACACACATGCACGCATCACTTGGTGTATTTCCTCCACGCTTTTAGTTGCTTTTTAAAAAGAGGACAGGTTCGGCTTTCCAATTTGTTTAGAGCTATCCAATTTATTTAAAGCTAAACCAATTTTGATGAGGAGTCTGGCAAAGCTGCATATTCAGGTGCGTGGGTGTTACGGCGACATTATAACAGTGCAGTGTGTCTCAATTGTCTCGTACTTGCAATTTTTTCTGGTTTCAGACACACTTCTTCAAACCCAGAGAACTCCTGTACTTACCTTCCATGGTGCCCCCAGCTTCCTGGCAGAAAGGGGGCTTGGTGGCTGGTTTAAGGAGACAGCAGGGGATCTGCTCGCCATCGGTCACTTCTGCTCCTTCTTTGTTAGCCCTTTGACCTCAGTGCACAGAAGGGCCAGACTCTGACATGGGACTCTTAGAAAACACTAGAGAGATGAAAATAATGTATGTTTTTTTAGGGGTGGGGAGAGGGATACTCAGTCCTCAGCCTTTTTTCTCAATCTTCAACCACAGCCCCAAAGAAATGACCATTTGCTACTAAATACTGCACAAGTTAGTTGGCTTCCATTCCATTCAGTTGGAATTACATATACTAAAAGTATTTACACCGAGTTTTCGTTCAGATAAAATATGGAGGGCTGGTAGTCACCTGTGCTTTTCATTAATACAGTTAATTTTTAAGTTTGAAAGTTGCCATTATGGCTAAATTTTGACAGGTTTATAGGGAACATAATAAAAGAAAAGCTTAGAGCTAAAAAGTAAACTCCTGCTCCAAGTGGAGGACTTGAGCATTTAGTATTGGTGACTAATGTTACTGAATGATTTAAATTTTTAAATGATTAAGTAACTCAGTTACTTCTTTTTCCTTATCAATGAGTAATTTCTAGACATCACCTCCACTCACGTCATGATAACAGTGCACCGAATGACCGATCTTCTCCTTTCTACTTCAAAATTTTCAGAGAGAGCCAGGCGTGGTGGCGCACGCTTGTAATCCCAGTACTTGGGAGGCTGAGACAGGAGGATCCAGGTTCGCGGCCAGCCTCAGCTACTTAGTGAGGCCTCCGCAACTTAGTGAGACCCTGTTTCAAAATAAATAATAAATAATAGGGCTCAGGGTGTAGCTCGGAGGTATAATGCCCCTGGGTTCAATCCCCAGTAACGCAAAAAAAAAAAAGAAAAATTTCAGAGATACCTTATCTCATTTAATTCTCATAATACTCCCTCGAGGGCTCATAAACAGGAATTGTAACAGATGAGGGAACTGAGACCCAAGAAGCCAAAGAGAATTCCCGAGATCAGAAAGGGATGAAGCGCTGGCCCCGGGCTGAGTTAGGGTCTAAACAGCTTTGTGATATAAACAAGGCAAATCTTACCGACAGTCTGTAGATGCAGAAATGGGGCTCTTTTATTCTGTTTGTTCACTTTGTTTTTTTTGCTTTCCTTTACCTTTTTCTCTTTTAATTTTTTATACTTTAATTGGTGCATCGTGATTATACATCATAGTGAGACTCAGAGCAGCCAAACATCACGGGTGTGGCCCCTCCGCACCCTGCTTACCTGATTCGCCCAGCTCCATTCCAATTCACCTGTGCTGCCTGGCGTGGTCATTACACTCCTCTCTCTAAAGGGAATTGGACTGACTCCATGGCCACCCTCGCCAGAAAACTTCCCAGAGTCCCAGCGCCGCTGGTTCCAGGCACTAAACTACTCTCCCAGAAAATCAGCACCCTCTCTCAGCCTGGGCCACTTTGGCTGCAGCAGAGCAGAGAAGAGATGGAGCGTGTGGGTGGTCAGCGTCATGTCCACACGTGGACAGCTGTCGCTTCCTGGGCAGCTCCCTTCAGGCATCGGATTACTAGCAAGAGCCTTCATTTCTCAGACAGTATGCTGAAAAATGCCTGGAACTTGGGTTTGTTGTTTTCTGTCCGTATTTCTCCCTAGAGCTGCAGTCTAGAAAAGTCTAAATCATTACTGCAATAATAAAAAGAAACCAAAGAACTGACATTTTTTAAACCGGACAGTTTAATAGTTCAAGTGAATTCCATTAAATCTGATTTCATTATTAATAAAATATTGAATTCTTATCAAGGATTCAGAGTTTCATTTTGTCTCTGTGTTTCCTTTAAAGTTTTAATTTAAACTTAAGCCATCTGTCCCTATGAACACAGCACATCGTGCTTGTTCATCCAGCCTGAGGGTTGTAAGTTGTGTATGGAATCAGGCTGGGTCTTGCTAGCCTCAGGTTCATGAAAACTCACAGCAAATAGCCTACTGTGTGAGGTGGAGCCCCGCAAGCTCTTCTTCAGTTCTGTCAGCCAAATAAAGGGCAAGTAAATGCAGACCCACGGCACGCAGGCAGACGCTCCACGCAGTCTGTTGTGGGTTGCGGTTGGGTTTCGCATTTGTTTTGGTCTCCACAAAGCTCTGTGACGTAAGTAGGCTGAATCTTACCAATAGCCTATAGATGCAGAAACGGGGCTCCTTTACTTCTGCTTGTTCATTTTTTCTTCCCTTTTCTTTTTCTTGTCTTTTAAAATTTTTCTTTTATAACTTGTTTATACTTTTATTGGTGTGTTGCTATGATCTATCATAGTGAGATCCAAAGACACGCATGCGCACAGCACTTGCATGTCTCCTTTTGCATCCACGGATCCCCTTCCTTCCTTCCTTCCTTCCTTCCTTCCTTCCTTCCTTCCTTCCTCCCTCCCTCCCTCCCTCCCTTCCTTCCTTCCTTCCTTCCTTCCTTCCTTCCTTCCTCCCCATACCTGTTAGTGAGATTGGTAGTGATATGAACATAACATTATTTGACCTGTTCCCTTTCTAGATTCTGCTTTTCCCCCTTTCTGCCTCCCTCCCTCCCCCAATCCCCTTCCACTATTCTACTCATCTTTCTCCTCATTTATTTGTTTCCTGTTTTCCTTCTAGTTTCTACATATGAAAGAAAACATACAACCCTTGGCTTTCTGAGACGGGCTGATCTCAGCATAATATTCTCTAGTTTCAGCCATTTTTCTGCCCTTGACATGATTTTGTTCTTCTTTCTGGCTGAGTCAAACTCCATTGTGTATATATATCACATTTTCTTTATCCATTCACCCATATGTTGACAGAAACCTGGGTTGGTTCCATAATTTGGTTGTCGTGAGTTGTGCTGCAGTAAACTTGGGTATGCATGTGCTGCTGTAGTGTTCTGAAAGTCTTTTTTCTTTTCTTGGCGGTCACCATTGTTTTTGAAGTTTCTATGTGTCCACTGAAGCTTTTCCGTGTTTCTTCTGACCCCCAACCCGTGTCACCCCTAAGCCCTAGACCGCTGGCTCTCAGGAATTACCCTTCTGAGTAGGACGTCTCACAGATGGTCTCCAAGTGTGTCCAGGAAGCCCGGAGAAGACCTGGCCATTGACAAGTGAGAGGTCACCTGGGCCCCCCAATCCCTGTCCCAGGGGTCATGTTGGCACAAAACCTGCTCTGAGCCTAAGTTGTTTTTGACCTGGGGTTGTCGACAGAACAGTAAGAACATGTCTTCCGGCCTCTCAAAGCTTCCAGCCTACGTGGGTTAGCAGTGTGAGGTCATCTGCCTGTTTCTATGAAATGACTCACCTGGTGGCCTTCAACCACAGCACTGGGAAGGTCTGATGCTGAGAAAGTGACGGTTAAGGAGGGATGTGAAGACGCACAGCTGCTGATCAAGAAAGACTAGTCAGGGCTGTAAGAACTCTTGGAGAAGTACTTTTTTTCGGGGTAAGAGGCGGTACTGTGGATTGAACCCAGGGACATCCTACCTTCGAGCTACACTTCCAGCCCTTTTTCTATTTTTACTTATTTATTTTTGAAAATTTTAAGGTGGGGTCTTGCTAAGTTGTCAAGGCTGGCCTCGAACCTGCGGTTCTCCTGTCTCAACCTCCCAAGTCCTGGTATTACAGGCGTGCACCATCACATCTAGCTGAGAAGTACTTTTGGCAATAAGATACACAGGTGCTTTCTCAGTTAAGTCTTCCAAGCATTAGCATTGTCTCACTTTTGACACCTTAGTTTTTGTCCCAGACTCATTTTGGGGCTCCTAATGTCCTATGCCATTGCTTCTACCAACTATCAGCTCATTCCCCAAGGGATGAGTGGGCCCTTCCAGCCTGGCGCTGGGTGCAGCAGGACTCTGGCCTGAGGAAGCCGAGGGGGAATTCTAAGCCAGCCTGCTAAGTCAGCGTCCATGGCTGTAGGGGACTCAGCCAGGATGGAGTGTACACACTCAGAGCGAAGGAACTCGGGGAGGAGCTCAGTGAAGGAGCTCCAATTGGAGTCCTGCACGTGAGCAGAAGGGCTCCTGGGTGGGGGTGAGGGGCAGAGCCAGCGGGTAAGGGCCCAGGTGTTGGGATGCCTTGATCTGCCACTCACTTGCTGGGTGAGATGAGCTGGTCACTGAGCCATGCACAGTCTCAGCGTATTGACCTGCAGGTCGTAATATTCAGAGACAGCACACATCTGGCAGTCAACACCTGTCTCTGCACTTGGTAATATGCAGTAAGAAATAGATATGTGTGTTACCAACAGTAGTTAGAAGGCTAGATTGGGTTTATTTAGAGGCAGGCGCATTGGCGCACACCTGTAATCCCAGTACTTGGGAAGCTGAGATAGGAGGATCACAAGTTCTGGGCCAGCCTCAGTAATTTAGTGAGACCCTCAGCAACTTAGACCCGTTTTAAAATAAAAAATAAAATAGAGCTGAGGTGGGGCTTGGAGGTAGAGCACCCCTGAATTCAATCCCCAGTACCAACAAAACTAAACAAAAAGAGCCATTCAGAGAGGGGCAGGTGAAGAGAAGGAGGCACGGAGAACACGCAACAGATAGAACCTGGAGCTGGAGGGCAGCAGGTTAGGAGATGGAAAAGCACAGAAATAGAGTCCTTCTGTCCTGGAAATGGTAGAAGAGAAGCAGAGGACAGGATGTGCTCAGTGGGACCCCAGGGACCCAGAGACGGGCCAGGGTGCCCCGTGGTCCAGCCAGGCCCAGCAGTAGCAGCAGGGAGGCCCTCTTGACAGAGAGTAACAGCAAATCCTGCTGGTCCAGGTCCAGTGCCTGGGATTCTGCAGCCACCACATACTGTGACCAGTGCCTTAGTCTCTGCTTCAGGTACCAGCTGGTCTGAGGAGACAAGGCATAATTAGAATAATTAGGACAAATCATCACCATGAACTAATAATGAATTACCAGCCGCTCCTGAGCACCATGGTGGGGCCTAACAGAGAGGGCGACTCCCAGAAATGCTGCAGACATTAAACATTCCTGAACTCCCACGGCACTGCCTGTGTCCAGGGGGCAGTTCGTTGGAAAAACAACTTTCCCTGCTTCAGATCTGGCTGAAGGTCTGGTCAGCGTGGACACTTGTTTAACTGATCCTTTTATTAGGATGATATCCTGGGGGTCAGACAGCGAGACAACAGGGCTCTACTTTCAGGACTGGCCAGCAACAGGGGCTTGCAAGGCAGTGATGCAGTTGTCTAGCAGGCATGGAAGAAGGTTGACACAGTTAACATTTCCTCATGAGAACGCACCTATGCTCCATGATCTAGCCAACACAGGTGTGCGAAAAACAAGTTAAAAAATAACGTCAAGTTCCTAATGACTTTGGGGAAATGCCCTAATTACCCATCACATCGTTTCCTCTCAAACTCTGATGATTTCGAGACTGGATGACGGCACCCATGTGTTCTTTTCTTCCTGGCAAGTAGAACTAGCATTATGAAAGTTTTCTCATTTCAATCCCATAACAAAGTTATAAGGTGGATGATATCCATCATGAAGAAACAAGAAAAAGCTGAGCCTTGCAGAGAGATTAAGTGATGGTAAGAAGGTCACAGTTAAAAGCTCGTAAAACTGGGATTCATACTTGTCTTTAGTGAGACAATTTTCAGGCACCTGGTAATGACCAACTGTGTGAGTGTATTTGTATATGCTTTCGAGTATATGGAAATGTATAGTCATTGAGAAGGAATTGTTCTACTGCTTTTAAAATCACCCCACATGCTGGGCATGGTGGCGCACGCTTGTAATCCCAGTACTTGGGAGGCGATCTGGAGGATCCGGGTTCGCGGCCAGCCTCAGCTACTTAGTGAGGCTCTCCACAACTTTGTGAGACCCGGTTTCAAAATAAAGTATAAAAAATAGGGCTGGGGGTGTAGCTTGGAGGTAGAATGCCCCTGGGTTCAATCCCCGGTACCGCAAAAAATAAATAAATAAAATCACCCCAAACAACTGAATTTAGATATATGATGTTCATATCCCAACTACCATCTTGAAATACAGCTTTTATTTCAGGGGAGAGTATTAGGGATTGAATGCATGCACCACCACGACTGGTTGAAATATAACTTTTTAAATGTTATCTTAAACAGGGTGTGGCGCACGCTTGTAATCCCAGTACTTGGGAGGCTGAGACCGGAGAACCCAGGTTCGTGGCCAGCCTCAGCTACTTAGTGAGGCCCTCTGCAAGTTAGTGAGACCCTGTTTCAAAATAAAGAATAAAAAATAGGGCTGGGGGTGTAGCCCAGAATGCCCTGGGTTCAATCCCCTGTACCACAAAATAAATAAGATAAAATAAAATAAAATAAAATAAAATAAATTAAATTAAAATAAAATAAAATGTTATCGTAGAATTGTGGGGGTGAGGAGAGTAGAGATCTTATTAGCCAAGTCCATTATTTTATAAAAATTACTCAATACTGTAGGCAGTGTGCTGAATTGCCCAAGACTCAGAGAAAGCTAGTAGCTGAGCCAGGACTTTCACCAGGAGGGCTTTGTTCCCAGGACAGGGCTTACACTGCTTTCAAATGGCAAAGCACACACACACACACACACACACACACACACACACACACACACCAGTGGAGAAAAAAAAGGCTATTTTTAAACCCAGTTTACATGTCTTTCCATTGAAATCTCCACTGCTTCTCCTGCAACGCCCTGGTACTCACTCACGTTAGTATCCTTGCTGGAGAAAAAGAAAAGACCTGGGGGAAAAGAAAAGACGATTAGAAACAGACCGTGGAGGGGAAACGGGGAGGAATCTCACTCTTGGCTGGTGCTTTGAATGCCTCCTCTGATTCCTGGCACTTTCTGTGCAGAGTCCCCCGGCTCCTTGTTAAGAAAATCGTTTCCTGCCTATTGTGGTCTCTAATGAAAGCTGCTGGGGCCTCTGTGAGGACTGTGCAGACACACCTGGAGCCCAGTCACTGGCCAGCCTCCCAGGGAGCCCGAGCCTCTTGCAAAAGAGGCAGGCCTTCCCCAAAAGAGGCAGGCCTTCCCCGCGGAGCCTCCAGCTACAGCTGCTTTTCCTGTCTTCAGAAAAGAAAAGGAGGTCAGGGGGGAATTCAGCGACAATGCAGCCAAACACCAAGGCAGCCACAAAATAATAGCCAGCTGAAAGGCTGTGATGAATAGAGATTTGCCCAGGGAAACCTCAGCGCACAGCACAGCATGGCACACACAGCTCACACAGCAGTCTCAGGAGAGCATCGCTCCAAGCTCAGTGGAGTGAAGAAGGGAGGCTGTGCTCTCTGGGGATTATTGAAATTAAAGTACAGTCCCCAGGCCCTGTGCCTAGTCCCCCTGACCCTTGCTTTGTCCCGCATTAGGCCTGTGTTGGGCTTATATTTATGTGGAAGCTAGAGGTAGGCACAAAGCTGGCTTTTGGATTAGAGCCCTGGGATGAGAGTCCGGGGTGCAAGTTCCCTAAAGGCTGCTGGATCTCTGACTGCGCCTGGGGTCTAGCTCAGTCTCCAAGGGCCAGGAAGAGCTGGAGTGCCCACAGGGAAGCGGCTTTCTCAAAGGTAAGCCCTGAGCACTAAGCTCCCAGCTGCCTCCCCACCAGAGGTTGCTCCAGCTCAGATCTGCAGGTGCCCCAAGGCCTCTGAGGAGGGCTTGGTCCTGGCTCGAGGCACTCTTGCAGCTGGTGGGCCTGGTGGAGGAAGTCAGGCACTAGGCTTGCTCTTCAAGGGGATGTTGGGACCCCAGCTCCTTTCTGTCTCTCTTGGCTCCACGGGCGTCAGATGAACAGACATCCATGACGATCTGCTCCCTCTGTGACACACTGAGCCATCACGGGGAAAGGCCACAGCAGAGTGACCATGGACTGAAACCAGGAGCCAAACAAACCAATCCTCCTTTTAAATTAATTTATTTCAGGTATCTGTTACAGCAAGAGAAAGCTCAGGAGGAGCCACAATGGAGTCTTCCTGGGCCACCAGGAGCTTGGCATCCTTGGCCCAGTGTCCTCCCACAGGCCACTCAGTTTCTGAGGTGGGACAGAAGAAATCAAAGGTAGAAAAAAGACAGAGGAAGGATGCGGGAAATGTTACTTCAATGTGGAAGCCTGTGCTAAAGTCCCCCAGTCAGGCCTGTCATCCTCCAAGCCAGGCCTGTTACCACCACCCCAGCCAGGCCAGTCACCCCCTAAGCCAGGCTAGTCACCCCCTAAGCCAGGGCAGTCAGGTAGTCCCAGATTTATGGGGAATTTGCAAATATTTACTGTCTCAGTTATCATTACTTACCCTGAGCACTGACAGCTAACCTCAAAGGAGTATCTATTGATCAAGCAATGAGGCCACACATAAGATCCGGAAAGGTGGCCAGACACCACACTGGAAATTCACTCACCTGTTGAACACCTGGAGAACTGTTTACTGTCCCACCTAGGAATGGTTGAGCCTGCTGATCAGACAACAGAGCCCCACAAAGTATCCCCAAAATGAGCTGGCTACCAAATCAGGAAACCCATCCACTTATGATAACTTCCTTGAGCACTTCCATCCTACCTGTGCAAGGTTCTAGAGAAAGGGACACCATTGGTTAGGCAATGAGGGCGCCCTCAGGACCCGGAAGATGACCCCAAATGGAAGATGACCTCCACACCCTAGTCTTGTGAGTACTGGACTGATGTCAGCCTCAATACCTTCCCATGCCTCCCACACACATCGGGCTTCCCTTCAAAGAAGAGCCGTGGGCCTCCAGGTGCATCTTCCACTCTGGAAATGGCCCATATTCTCCTTCAAGTGTCTGTTTCTTGCTTTCCTAAATAAATCTCCGTCTATGTCTCTTAGTAGCTCTTGCTGACTCTTCCATCGCCTACATGGAGGACCCTGCCAGTCCTGAATAGGTCCCTCGCTTCCCCATTAAGATCTCCTCTGGACGCTTCATAAAGTTGTCTCTCCTCTCTCGTAACAGTTTCCATCTGCATTAAATGAATATTTGGTCTAAGGCAGTATTCTTAGATAAGAAACCCATCTCCAAGAACAATTTTCAAGAAAGCCTTATTTGTAGGACAAATGTAAACCACTCCGATGCCTTTGGCTCAAATATAATCCATGGTAACTTAGCTGTGACTGAAGATGCCAATCAAACGACAAGGCACTACCTGATCACCCTGTGTAAAGTACCCAGCCACCACCCTCACTCCCCTCAGTCTGTTGTATTTTTCTCCCTAGTACTTGACACTATCTGTCACTCTGTTATGAACGTATTCCCTTGTGTGTTTGATGCACGTTGCTCTCATTTGATTCATACGCCATAGGGTCTGTCCATTCATTTGATTCATACGCCATAGGGTCTGTCCATTTTATTTGCCAGTATGTCCTGTTCTTAGTGTTATCCATCAAGGGCCCACCGCCCAAAGCATATGGAAGCCAATACTACGGGAACAGGGTTCTTGCCAAAAAAAAAAAAAGGCAGCTTTATTATGTAGGCAACTAACAAGGAGACCAGAGCTATCAGCTCAAATCTGCCTCCCCAAGAGGTGGGGGCATTTTTAGGAAAGGGGATGGGGAAGTTGCTTGGTGATTGGATGGTGACAGGGGGAGTTTGAGGACCCTTTTGTGTAGTTCTTCATAGAACACATATTTCTCTTCAGGTGGGGAGGTGTTATGGTTAGATATAGAATGTCCCATGAAAAGGTTCATATTCAGAATTAAGTCATGAGCGTTGTAGTCTCATCGGTGGATAAATCCATTGTAATGGATTTACTGGGTGGTAACCTAGGCAGATGGGGTGTGGCTGGAGGAGGTGGGTCCCTGGGGGTGTGGTCTTTAGGGACTGTGCTTGTATCTTTGAATCCCCTTGCTTGCTCTTTCTTGTTTCCAGCTTCTGTGATGTGAAAAGTCCTTGCTCTCTCTGACCTGACGTGGACTGGACCCCTGAAATTTCCAGAACTGTGAGCAAATAAAGCTTTCTTCCTCCAAGTTGTGTGGCGGTCAGGCATTATGGATTACAGCAGGGAGAATGCTGATTGAAATGGGCCTACATGACATGGAGGATTTGAGCTTGTGACCTCGAAAGGTTATCGACATGAGCTGGCTTCTTCCATGTGATTTAGGATAGAAGAAATAAGTAGGTAGAAAGGAACAGACATGAAGGAAAAATACAACATAACTTTAATATAAGAACTCAGAGCTGAAGTGTTTCAGCCTTTACTCCCCAAACCAGTTCTCTTTTCCAGGCCTGACTCTCCCAAATTCCTGAGAAATCTGTAGATCCTAGAGTTAACTAAACAAAACTATAATTGCCCTGTGCATTGACCACAAGACAGGTAGGCTATTTCGAGTAACCTATAATATAGAACATTCTCCAGCTTAAGTGTCAATCAAATAATGAAGACTCCAATCAGCCTGAAGACACTAACGTTGACCAGACCATAGGACCACCAGGAACTGCCTCGGGACTACTGGACTGAGGTCATCCTCCCTAAAATTGACCAGATTACCTGACCACCATAAACTGTCTTGGGGACTACTGGACTGAGATCATCCTCACATCCCTCCTCTAGCCCACCCCTCACGAAAGTCCCCTATAAGAAAAGAACCCTGCACTCCCTAATATGCTTTCCTCATTTTGAGATAGCCCGCATTCTCTCTTGAATATGTATTTCTTCTCTTTTCCCCCAAATATACCTCTATCTATGTCTCTGGCTGGCACGTGCTGAAATTCTTTTCCATCACATTAGCCAAAGACCCCACCAATCCTGAGTTCCTGTGTTGAGGACTCCCCCCAACACATGCATGACCATTCTTGAAAAGCTGCTTCCAAAATATCGTTGAGTAGATCATCCTTGGGTGAAGGCTTTTCCTGAAGGACAACCTAAACACTGCTCGCTAAGGATGTGTGCCCATGATGCCCAGGGCTTGTTGATTTCCTTAGCACTGAACACAGGGTGCATTGTGAATATTTGTCACATACACATGCTCCTTTATTTATAATGGGGTGACCTCCACATAAACACATTGTGAGCTGAAAATACTGGATACGTTGAAGATGCATTAATGCACACGTCCTACCAACCACCAGTTTAGCAGCACAGTACCCTGTGAAGGACTCTCCTTATCACGTGGTTGGCTCAGGACTGCTGCCCTGCATTGTGAGAGAAAACCCCACTACTCACTTGTTAGGAAAAGACAAAAATTCAAAGTAGGGTTTCTACTGAGAGTGCATTGCTTTTGCACAATGGTAAAGTTAGAGGTAGTCATAATGGATGCTGGGGATTGAACCCAGAGCTCGTGTGCTAGGTAAGTAGCTACCACAGAGCTACATCCCAAGCCAGAGAAAAATATCTATTTCTTTCCTTTTTTTTTTTTGAGTATGTGGTACTGGGGGATTGAACCTAAGGATGTTCTACCTCCAAGCTATGCCCTCAGCCCTATTTTATTTTTTTATTTTGAAACAGGGTCTTGCTAAGTTGCTCAGGCTGGCCCCAAGCCTGTGATCCTCTTGTCTCAGCCTCCTAAGTCCTGGAATTACAGGTGTTGCCACCGCTCCTCATGTTCTATTTCTTTCTTTCCCTCTTTCATTTTACTTCACTTTTCTGGTTAATGGAGAAAGTCATTCCCCATATTTCTCATAATTTAATTCACAAATATTCACAAACTTATTCTCCTAAACTTGAGACCCTCAGAGTTTATCTGGGTTTCCCAAAATTTGATTTCCCCTAACTTGGAAATAGTCAACCTGCTTCTCTTAAAGCGTCGTTTTTGTTTTTGTTTGCCTGAAGAAAACAAGAAAGTGAGATTTTTAATTTCCAAGGGATACAAATTCCATGCATTTTCTATAAAAAAATAATCCTCCTTATGAAAATGTTACCAACACAAGGAGGACTTGAACCTGTGTGCAGTCCGCAGTGAGCGGCCAAAGTGGTGTGGAGGCTGGCTGGCAGGCTGCCCACTGGCAGGACCACGGAGAAGGCGGCATCCCTAAGGAGTGGAGCTGGGACCTTAGAGCCCTCTAATCAGCAGCAGAGAGTTGGCAGCCTCTGTTTTTTGCCCCCTGAAAGCTTTGATTGCATCCAACTAGAGTCTGACAATTTGGAAAACTGTGAGTTGCTAGATTGTAACACAACTGTTCAGAAAGATCTAAGTGCTCTTGGGAGATTTCCACCTCCTCCAGGGAGCATGCAGGGCCCTCCTCTCCCAGGGCACTGTGCAGTGAAAGGAAGTCAGGCTGGGCTTCAGAGACCTGGAAAATCCCTGCAGCTCTAACACTCACTAGTTCTGGGTCCTTCCGCAAATCGTGAAACCTCATCTGTAAGACAGGGCTAGGCAGGGCTCTTTTGGTAGGAGTTTGTGGTAATAGAAGTTGCTGTTTATAAGGTGTCCAGCCCAGAGCTGAGCACAGAAAATTGTTATTTCCTACCAACTATTAACAAAGCTGATGCAAAACGATGATGAAGTAAAACGCACATATTAATTTCAGCCGATGTAAGGAAGCATCTGCATGATCACGTTACAGCACAAACCAAGGTTGAAATGCAAACATAAACATAAAAAAGTTACTTTTAACATGTTCAAATTTCTTGCAAATATATTTTAGATATCAAAATATATGCACAGCCGGGTGTGGTGGTGCACGCTTGTAATCCCAGTACTTTGGGAGGCGGAGACCAGAGGATCCCGGTTCGTGGCCAACCTCAATGAGCGCATGCGCGCCTGATCTCTCTCCTCTCTCCTCTCTCTCTCTCTCTCTCTCTCTCTCTCTCTCTACCTAGTCAGGCCCTCTGCAACTTCGTGAGACCCGGTTTCAAAATAAAGCATAAAAAAATAGGGCTGGGGGTATAGCGCGGAGGTAGAACACCCCTGCGTTCAATCCCCGGTGCCACACACACACACACACACTATATATATATATATATATATATATATATATATATGCACAAATGAAACATTTACACTTACAATTTTATTTGAAAACTGAATCTTGATAAACATGGTTAAGATAGATGGCACTGATGAGAATACATGAGATTTTGTGTGTGTGTGTGTGTGTGTGTGTGTGTGTGTGTGTGTGTGTTGCTGGGGATGCAACCTAGGGCCTTATTCATGCTAGGCAAGTACTCTATTTATTACTGAGCTTCACCCCAGCCCAAGAAAAATATTTTCTCTCTTCATTTATTTTTTTTCTTATTTGAGTTAATTTTAATTTTAATTTTTATTACTGGGGATTGAACTCAGTACCTACCACTGAGGTACACTTCCAGTCCTTTTTATTTTTTCTTGTGAAACAGGTCTTTTAAGTTGCTGGGGCTGGCCTTGAACCTGCAATCCTCCTGTCTCAGTCTTCCACATGATGTACTTGGATTGCAGGCATGCACCATGGCACCCTGCTTCTCTATTTTTAGCCTTCCTTTCCCTCTTTCATTTTACTTCACTTTTAGGTTCATGAACAAAAGTCTTTTTCCATTTTTCTCATAATTTAATTTGCAAATATTTATGATAGTCTCAGTATATGATCAATAACTTTTAACACATTCAAATTTCTTGCAGATATATTTTAGATATCAAAATATATGCACAAATGAAACATTTACACTTACAATTTTATTTGAAGGTGGCAGCCTGAATCACAAAGTATATAAGTCTCAATCTTCCTGCAGTATTTTTGCTTTTTCTATTGAAGGAAGTATGCTTGGCGGTTAAGATCTTGGGATCTAGAGAAGAAAATTTCTGGAACTGTCACAGCCATGGAAATTTTATCTAACTGTAAGAAATTCTTGGAACTGTCACTTAAAAGCTGAGTGAATTTGGTTTAACTATAAAGTGATTCTAAGAACCCCTATTTCTTGGGGATTCTATAGAGATGAAATTAAATAATGCATTAAAAGCATTTTTTGAAGAACTTAACACATCATAAACCTTTAAAGAATGTTATTGCTCATAATATTATCATATTATTTGTATCATTAAATGTTACAAAGTGGATGTGGAGGAAAAGATCACATCTTTATAAGTCTTGGTAGAAGTCTGGTGGGTGGTAATCCCAGTATTTGGAAGGCTGAGACAGAAGGATTGCAGGTTCAAGGTTGGCCTCAGCAATTTAGTGAGACCCTGTATTGTATTTGAAAGAATACTCCCTAAGACCCCAAGGCAACTTCTACAGGACCTCACTTTCACAAATTTCAAGAGTTCCACTCAGCAGCTTATCCATTTTATTTTTTAATTGTTTGTTTGTTTGTACTGGGGATGGAAGCCAGGGGCATTCTACCTCCGAGCTACACCCCCTACCCTAGTCTATTTTTTATTTGGAAACAGGGTCTCACTAAATTGCTGAGAGACTCACTAAGTTGATGAGGCTAACTTTGAACCTGCAATCCTCCTGACTCAGCCTCCCACGTACTGGGATTACAGGGGTGTGCCACTAGCAAAAAAAAAAAAAAAATTCTTACCAAATGTAGACATTTAGCAATGCCTCTCAGGCTTTTATTAAGAGTCAGAAAACTCTGTTTTCTAGTTGAGAAAGAGAAAAATAAACATAGCTTATCTTCTGGTCTCGAGGTTCATTCTAGAAAAATAAGAGGGAAACGCAGATAGAGCACTTGCCATAGCAGAGATTAAAGAGCTACGAGTGTTTTGAGAAAAAAAAAGGGAATTATCTGGCTTGAAACATTTTAAAGTGAATAAAACCCTATGACATTTAATGTTCTTTATGAATACTCAGGAGTCACTGAATTGCCTTGTGCAGAAATAATTTAATTTCATCCTTACCAGCAGTCTGTAAAGAAAGTCAGGTGTTAGCCACGCACTGTCGTGCATGCCTGTAATCCCAGTACTTGAGAGGCTGAGACAGGAGGATCACGGGTTCTAGGCCAGTCTCAGCAATTTAGCAAGACCCTCAGCAACTCAGGGAAACCCTGTTTCAAAAACTAAATAAGGAGCTGGGGATGTAGCTTGGAGGTAGAACGCCCCTGGGTTCAATTCCCAGTGCCAAAAAAACAGTCAGATATTCCCACTTTGCTGAGGAGAGAACAAAACACAGAGATGGCGGGTGACTTGCTAAAAGTCACAAGCTTATCCTAACAAGTCACCGATTAATTCATGTAAATTCTTAGCAGAGAACCTGACAGTCAGCGTTCCAAGATGGCGGCAACTGTCACTTGGACGGTCCCTGGTAACTCTTCCCTCTGGGTTCCACCAAGCCTAGCTGCTTCTCTGGTGGTTCTTGCTCCACAGGAGCCAAGGCAGAAAGCCACACCACAGCAGCCTGCAAAACCAACCCCAGCCAGAAAACTCAAGACCAGGCAGAGGCCTGTGCAAAGGACCTTGTGCTAAAGGTGCCGGGTGCAAAAGAAGAGGGTCTTCCCAAGTGTCTCTTTTTGCTACCTTGACCGTGGTATATGTTCCCTTCCCCATAAAAGAATTCCCGTCCCCTCCCTCGGGTAGAAGGTGTCTAGGGGATGGGCTCCCCTCTTCCATCTTCCACCAAAAAAGAAAGTTTCCGCTCTGCTTTTCTATTAGTTCCAGTGACTTCAGGCAGGGCAACCCTCCAGGGAGGACAGGAGAGGGGACAGTGACTTTTGGCATTAGAGTAGTAGCCAACCCAGAAATGGGAAATTCTAAATCCTTCTTAAGCCCAAGCTCTTCCCCAAATAATGTATGCTATTTCTTTGTGTGTGTGTGTGTGGGGGTGGTACTAAAGATTGAACCTTGAGTATTCTACCTGTAAGCTGTACCCCTATCCCTTTTTATTTTTTTTATTTTGAAACAGGGTCTCACTAAGTTGCTGGGAGTCTTATGTTGCCACGGCTATCCTCAAACCTTCTATCCTCCTGTCTCAGTCTCCTGAGTACTGGGATTACAGGCGTGCCCTACTGTGTCCTGCTATTTCTAAATACAGATTTAAATCTGATGTTAAATTCCATGACATAATTGATATACTTTATCAATTTAGAGGTTCCATTGAATTAATCTGGCCTTAAGGACACGGTACACATTGTAAAACTACTTCACATTAGTACTGGGATCCAGGCATGATGGCGCTCACTGTAACCCCAGTTCTTGGGAGGCTGAGACAGGTTCAAGGCCAGCCTCAGCTACTTAGCAAGAACCTCAGAAACTTAGTAAGACCCTGTTTCAAAAATAAAAAATAAAAAGGGCTGGCCAGGGGGAGGAAGAGTAGCTCAGAGGTAGAATGTCCCAGGTTCAATTCCCAGTAACAAATAAAAAAAAATAATGATATTGGATTTCTCTTTGAGGGAGCCTCTAACTTGACCTAGATGAAGATGGAGGCAAGTAATAGAATTAAATCAGGAGTAGGGCAGGGAGACTGTCCTGGGAGGCCTGGGAGGACAGAGGACAGGTGGGTGGTGGGTCCTGGTCTTGCCCCAGGGGCTGCAGCGCACCCTATCAGTTTTGACTGCTGTGACCAGAGGGAGCCGGATGGTGGAGCTTTTAACTTTGGCTTTCTCGAATTTTGATTGTCACACCGTGCTGGCTTCTGAGTTTATATCCAGTATCTGTGATTAGGGAATGCATTACTGTTTTCTAACAGATGTATGGTAAGCAGTGCTTGCAATCAATCACCATTTTGATAAATGATATTTACCCCTTTTCTGTATGTGGTCAGTGTAATCTGCTGTGAGAACCATAAAATAAAATATCACAAATTACTGTGTAGGATGAAAATGAGTACACACACAAACACACACACACACACACACACACACAGGACTATATACATATGGCACTCATCACCACAACACAGTGGGCTGCTTGTATTAGGTGAGTTCTTCTAGGCTTGGATTTTAATGATCCACAAAGTCGGCAATTGCTCCTCAGTTGTCCCTGAACAAGGATTAAATTAGTAGGTATTGTAAATAACACCTCACAGAGCAAAACCGGGCTGCACAAATAGCTGCATTTGGAAATGAAGATGAGAGATTATGACATGAAATGCAGCGTGGAGCTCTGCTCAGAACCACGGCCCAGAGGCTGTGAAAGAGCACATCAGTGCTGCACACCCTGCACTGAGGGAAATGAATGGAAATCGTGAGGCTATTTGTGTGCAGTGGCCCAAAGAACAGGGACAACTGAGCTCCTCCAGCCTGCACCTGTAGAAGTTAAAATTATGCATTAGGAAACACATAGGGTCAGGACGAGAGAGGCAGGGGTACCGGCTCAAGAAATATCCCTGACAGAAAGGGGAACACATAGCAGGTGTGGTGGTGCATGCCTGTAATCCCAGTACTTGACAGGCTGAGGGGGAGGGTCGCAGGTTCTAGGCCAGCCTCCGCATCTTAGCAAGACTCTGTTTCAAAATAAAAGATAAAACAAGGGCTGGGGATATAACTCAGAGGTAGAATACCCTTGGGCTCAATCCCCAGTGCCAATATAATGATAATAATAATAATAAATATAAAGGGAAGAGAAACCGGAGCAGAGTTCTGTAAGTGGTAGGACCATCCCAATAGCAGATCGTGAAAATCCTTCAAAGACTCAAAGACTGCCCTAGCGAGAGTTCTTACCATAGTCACGCACCTGCCCCCACCGCGCTATGAGCCCGCGTGATCCCCAACACCCAACATCGGAGCCCACACCAGTCAAGATCTGGAAGCCCCCACCACCATGCTCCACGTAGGTGAGCTGCGCCATGCAGCACGACAAAGGCGGTTCCCTGTGCTCTGCCATCCTGCTCCACAAGGGCGGCCCCCTGCGCTCCACCTAGGCCAGCCATGCCATCCCGTGTGACCCAAGCGGCCCCCTGCGCTCCATCTAGTCCAGCTGCGCTATCCCGCGCAACAAAGGAGGCCCCCTGCGCTCCACCTTGGCCAGCTGCACCATCCTGCGCTAACCGGGAGGCCAGCCACGCCATCCCGCATGACCCGGGCAGTCCCTGAGCTCTGCCTTGGACTCCAATGCCACCACCTGAGACCCAGTAGGCCCTCCAAGCCCCGCCTCGGACCTCCATGCCCTCTGGTGCTGCTACCCGAGACCCAGATCCTGCACCTCTCACACCTGCGTGGGAGCCTCGGTGCGGGCACTTCAGAGCCCGGCTACACTCTGGCCCGCCACCCGAGACCCGCGCAACCCGCCATGCTGCTTCAGAGCCAGGGCAGGCTCTGGTGCCACCACCAGAGGTCCAGGAGCCCGTGCACCTCACTAGGGCCCATGTGCGATCCTCTGCGCTGTGCCTCAGATCCCGTGCACCCTTAGGCACCTGATACCCAGAGTCTGCACCCCCTTTGGGCCCATGAGAGATATGCAGCATGCACATCAGAGTCTGGGCAACCTCAGGTGACACCTACCGAGACCCGGAGCACGTGTGTACCCAGTGGGGTCCGGGCAACCCTCAGCACCCACGCCTCAGAGACCGGGCATCTTCCGGCACCATCACCTGCACCTTGGAACCCACATCCAAACCGTGCCATGAAGTGTGCCTCACGTGCCAACACCCGAGCTCCGGAACCTGCGTGCCCCCCCCACACACACACACCATGCCCTGGTCAACCAGACAGGAGGGAACCACAGCCTGCAGTGCACTAACCCAATTGGGTCTACAGGGACCATCAAGAGGTCTTATACCTAGAAAGGAAGATGATGTGGAGGCAACAGAAACACAAAATTGAAAACACCGAAAATACGAGAATGAGGAACAGTGAAGAAACAAGAAATACAATGCATCAAGTTGAGATTACTGATACTAACCTACAGGAAATGCAAAACGGAGAATTCTGAATTTTGATCTTCAGAATTATGAAAGGCCTCAAAGAAAGCATAGAGGAGATGAAGGAGGAAGTTGAGGCTCTAAGAAAGAATCAGAAAGAAACACTGAACAAAATGAAGGAGTCAAACTAATTAAAGACTTCAATAGAAACCAACTCTAGTAGGCTCGACCACATGGAAAACAGGGTATCACTCCTGGAAGACAGTTCATTCAAAACTGTAAACACAGTCAACAATATACAGAAGATATTACAACAACACCGTGGAATTATTATCATGAACAATATGTACATGTGAGAATAAACCAACATCATTCTTGGCACTTCATACAGGTGGAGGGAGGTGGGGGGGACACTAAGAGCTGTGTGCATGTATGTTAACATCAAATTGATATTCACTGTGATGTAAGACTCCAATGTACCAATAAGAGCACAGAAAATAAATAAATAAAAATAAAAATAAACGTAAAGGGCTTGGGGTGTAGCTCAGAGGTAGATGCTCCTGAGTTCAACTCCCAGTACCAATCCAAAAAGAAAACAGGGACTATTGCCCCCACCTTGTGGGTTCCTATGGGAATGTGATCTATGTAAGGATGCTGGTAATTTGTAAATTGTTTGAATTTCAGCCATTAAATTTTTGTGATACTTTATAGCAAAAAACTCATGCTAGCTTACTATTATGCAACATCACTCTCATTTTTCAGACAAGGAAATTAAAACCCAGTGAAGTTAGAGTCATAAAGCGAAAAATAACAATTATACTTTAATTAAACATACTTTAATTATTCATTAAAGTATGTCAGGCACTGTGTGCTCTTGTTCTTCAATCTTTGCAATGATTAAAGGTGGATTACTTTATCTGTACCTATCGAACCAGCGAAGAAACTGAGGCTTGAAAGGGTGACACAATTTTCCCAATATCAAACAGCTCAGAAAGATTGGATTTAAATCCACATACACCTATTGCAAGACTTACAATATTACTTATTATATTTCAGTGAAGTCTCATAATTCTTTTACCAAGCAGGCTGTGGTGGCACATGCCTGTAATCCCAGTACTTGGGAGGCTGAGACAGGAGGATCACAGATTTGAGGCTAGTCTCAGCAACTTAGCTAGAACTTCAGCAACTTAGACTGTTTTCAAATAAAAGATAAAATATGGCTGGGAGTGTAGCTTGAAGGTAGAATACTCCAAAACCACAAAGAAAAAAATTGTCTTACCACATGCAGGAATTATAACAGTCTATGAAAGTATTGGGACTGGGGCAGGGGATACAGGTCAGAGTGGGTTCACTATACCCATCTAAAACTCTGCACAATGAGTCTCACCTAGTAAGCGCAGGTCCCAGACCCAGAGCTCAGGACCACCTGGCAGCCTTGCACAGGAGCCTGAAGCCAAGAGCCCACAGCAAGTCAACACTGAACTCCTTACAACACCAGAAGTCAAAAGCTGGAAAACAAACTTCCACCCTCAAAGAAAATGAACAGGTGTGAGTCATCAGCTTAGAAGTAAAATAACCTGCCAGAAATCATCATGATGAAATGACTACAATGGAAATGCTAAAGGAGCTGGTGGGATGTGCAGAAGACAACATGGTGAAGAGATGGTGGGGCAGGAAGATGGAAACGACAGAAAATGGCAAATGAAAACACTGGAACTGACAAATAAAACTGAGGAGTTCATTAAATGGGCATAAGAATAGGTTGTTTAATGCAAAGGAAAGTTAGATAAACTTGAAAATAAAACTAGGGGCTTGGAACGCAGCTCAGTGGCAGAACACTTAGCTAGCATATACAAGGTCCTGGGTGCCCTCTCCAGCATGAAGAAGAAGAAGAAGAAGAAGAAGAAGAAGAAGAAGAAGAAGAAGAAGAAGAAGGAAAAGGAGGAGGAGGAGGAAAAGGAGGAGGAGGAGGAAGAGGAGGAGGAGGAGGAGGAGAAAGAGGAGAAAGAGGAGGAGGAGGAGGAGGAGGGGGAGGCAATGAAGGAGGAGAAGGAGAGGGGAGGAGGAGGAGAGGAAGAAGGAGAAGAAGAGGAGGAAAAAGAAGAGGAAGAAGAGGAAAAAGAAGAGGAAACAGCAGCAAAACACAACTACAGAAACTATAAAAAATGGAACATCAATACAACAAAGAGTGAAATAAAAAGAATGTCAGCAATCTGAGATAGAACATCAAATGTCTAACCTAAGCATCTGGTGCCCCTGGACTGACCACAGGGTTGCATTACAGTAAACACATTGTAAGTAGATAATGCTGTCAAGCAAAAATGCATCGAAGCCAGATGTGGTGGCGCACACCTGTCTTTCCAGTACTCGGGAGGCTGAGACAGGAGGATTGCAAGTTTGAGGCAACCTAGGCAAGTTAAAGAGAACCTCAGCAACTTATCAAGACTCTCCATGTTTAAAAATAAATAAATAAAGGCTGAGGGTGTAGCTCAGAGGTAGAATGCCCCTGGGTTCAAACCCCAGTACCAAAACCAAAACAAAGAAACCAGCACTGAATCTCCCTAACCTTCAGAACCCCCAGGTCAAGCCGTGCAGCGGCTATAGAGTGCCAGCTGTTTCCCTCACATCTTCATGGTGGGATGAGAGCTGTGGCACATGGTAACTGCTCAGCATCACATTGTCAGCGCAGGGAAGGACACACATTTAAAATGACAAGTGTGGTTTATACTGAATACTTATCTCTTCCCCCAGCATCATAAAATCAACAAATCAGCTGGCATAGTGGTGCTCACCGTAATCCCAGTACTTGGGAGGATAAGACAGAAGGATCACAGGTTCAAGGCCAGCCTCAACAAGTTAGAGTGATCCTCAGCAACCTAGAAAGATCCTGCTTCAAAATATAAATAAATAAATAAAAGTGTAAAAGGGGGTCTGGGTGTGTAGCTCGAAGATAGCATGCCACTCGGTTCAATCCTCAGTACCAAAAAAACCCTCATAATTTAAAAAGTTTAAAGTATAAATATACCACTTATATGCAATGTTTGTTTATTTTTATTGCTTTAGTGTATATTGTTTTATTCTTTCTAGTGAGATCATAAAATTCTTCACGGTAGAGGCCAAGTGATGGGTGATGTGGAAACAGATATTGGAGAGATATTGCTAAAAATATGTCAATTCACTATACATTTTTAAAATAATAATACCATGATGGTGAGCAGGGCTGCTAATGGCAGTTATTTTGATATTTGGGAGGGAGAAAACCTTTTTTTCGTTTCTGGAGTATTGAAGATCAAAGTAAGGAAGCTGCCTATAATCCTCACCCTCTTTCCAAATATTCTTGTTTCCCCCCAAAAAGTTGAGTGAGACGAAGGGAGGGGATTTGAAACTAACACATTTTGAGACAATTCTATGCACTTGGCACTTCACAGGATGCTTCACGTACACAACATCATATAACCTTTATTCATCTTCATTTAACCACACAAACCATTTATCATCCTTCCTGTTCAGGAAATGAAAAACCTGGGCTCGTGATTTAAATGACTCGACTATTTTTCCAATGACAAACTGAGATAAGAATAATAGTAAAGAGAGGGCACCCTACCTACCACACTCTACACTCTTTATTTCTTCTACAAACACTGCCAAGGGCCCTGATTCCTGAGTTAGAACTGCTTTCTGCCCTCCAAGCCACAGTCCAAGGAACGGGAAGAAAAAGTGTATTTGATTTGTGGTAAAGACAACATATCAGATTTGTTTAATTGCTTCTTCATTATTTAGCTCCCAGAAACACCCTCTATTAATCACCTGAGAGCAAGTTGTACTAAATTTCATCCATTAAAAACAGAAGCCATTAGTCAGAGAGCCAACAGCAAAGATGCAGCTTTGAAAAGCCATCATCGTCTTGGATGGGGGCCAACATTGTACCCAGCTGCTGGCTGCCTAATGACACAGAACGGAACACACTAGAGGAGATGGCTAAGAGGGGCTGGGAGTTTTCTTTGTTTTCCAAAGAAAACAAAGAGTAAAAAAGGAAAAGCAGTACCTTGGTGGAGTTAAAAATGTTCTTTGGAATTTCTAATCACCTCTGAGTTGCCGTGGCCCACTGAAGATTAAAAATGCATCCGATGTAGTCTGTGAGCTCTAAACAGATGCATTACCATGAGAAGAAACTATGAGGATCGTGATGAAAATAACTGAAGTCTTCAGCTAGGAGACAACCCAGGTGTGCTTTCATTCACACTGAGCCCTGTAAGGAGAAAAAGAGGAGGGCACTGGAAGTCATGTTTACCAATATCCCAACTTTTCCTGATTATCCCAATGCTGTATAAAGAGAAATGCATTCCAGTTTGGCCATATCCACAACTATATAATGAAAGAAAACAGAAATTTAGAAGGTGGATATTTACTGAACGTTGTATACTGTGCATTTATTGTCTGACTCAATCCAGTCAATGATTGTGTACATGTTCTTTGTCAATCATCTACATCTAAAATCTAGATTTAGGTAGATTATATATTTTGTGTAAATCCATAGAGAATTTTTTCGTTCCACCGTTTTTTGTTTTTAAAATGTTTTTATTAAATCATCGAATCCTCATTTCTTTGTAGATATAGCTTCTCAGTGTGTTATAAATACTTAAGCTTTGCTTCTGAGGAAGTATTAGGGTTATTTGGAATAAACACTGGTTACATCTTTGCCCTTTCCGTTCAATTGGTGTGCAGAAGCAAAACTTGGCATCGCCTCACTGGGCTTGCCTTTGGAATCATGGGGCTGAGCCCTCAAGTGTGGTACTTCCATGTTAAATTGGGATGCATCCAGAAAGGGCAAGTCCATCAATGTGTTGAGCCTAGTGTCTTACCAGGAATCCTAGGGCTGACCTTGGGAGGTGCTAGACAGTCACTTTTAATCCCCTTATTTCACATTCGCGGTAACTATCTGAAACAATTGAATTGGGATGTCATCTTTTCCACATTAGTTCCATGTTTTCTAACAGCTTCTATGTTACTTTTCCCTAGATGACTGAGATCCATTCTTAAGGCTCCCTCTTGAAGATTAGATAACATAATCTCTTTCTGATCTCATGGAGAAAGTCTCTGACTTTTCCTGAACACTCAATAGCTGCCCACAATGTCGTCCTTAGATGATACAGACCACAGGATTTGTGGTATAGTCTTTAATCTTTGTCAAGTGCCAAAACAAAGCCTCGTTTCAGCCAGAAAATGTGAAGTAACCTGTAAGTACATGTGTTTAAAATGTTAGCTCCAGGAGAATAATTATGATGGGAACTAACTCATCCCTGCACCTGCAAAGCCAGGCGACCTCCTGATAGACACATCCCTGTCTTGTTGGAGGCAGGTCTCTACAGAAGTCAGGAGGAGGCAATCTCTCAGGGGTAGAATTCCATTCTGGACTGCAGGCATGTAATCAATAACTTTGCAGAGTATTCAGTAAACAAATTCACAAAAATATCTTTCTTTCTTTTTTTCTCCCCCTTGACCTAACATTTTCTTCTCTCTGATGGTAAATTCCTGTTTTCAGCTATGTAAGGACAACATTACAAGTTCTACAATATTTCAAATAGTGCCTCTCCAGTTCTAGTAATTTAGGTCCTGTTTCCGTCTCCTGGTTGACTACTAGATACAGTCCATCTCCGCTCACATTCTGCTTTGTGTTTCAAATCCCCGGTGTTGGACCCTGACTCTGGAAAGAATTAGAAAAAGTTTCCAAAATGAAAGCAAAGCAATAAAAATGAACATTTCACTTTGATTGGTCCATTTGGAATATTTTGTGTTGCAAACAGAACAGCAGAAGAGGAAGTGGATCATCTTCAAAGCAACATCTAAATGGTGCAGGACAGCCAATTACTGCATCTGGCTGTGTCTCTCCCACTGTCTATTTCAAATGAGAATGGACAGACACAGTGCTCCTCTCTTCAGATCACTTTTTGATGAGACTATTTACGGACCAGAACTGGAAGGACAGATTTATAATGGCATTCACAAAACGCAGTATCTGCCTTTACTGAGTCATGTGTATAGGTGTCATTAAATATTTAGACTGTGCTAATACATATTAAATCCCTACAATAAAATCTAAAAGTCACTGATTGGATATATTCAGTATGATGTGAAAAATATTTAGGTGAGTAACTGACTAGATGTATTAAATATGATTTGAAAAATATCTGAGTACCCAAAGGGATCATTGTTATAGATATAAAATGTCTCCTAATGAGCTCATTTATTAATATTCAGGGTTGATATATAGTAGAGTTATGAGGGTTTTAATCCCAGCAGTGGATAAATCCATTGTAATGGATTTATCTGGGTGTGGCTAGAGGGTGTGGATCCGTGGGGGTGTGGCCTTGAGGATTATATACATGGTTTTGCCTCCCCCTGCTCTCTCTCTCTCTTGCTTCCAGCCTCCACAATGTGAGGAGCACAGCCCATGTGCTCTCCCTCTCTCTGCCTCACGTCATCATTCTCTGAGATCTGCAGTCCCCAGCCTCACATGGACTGAACTTGAAACCATAAGAAAATAAATCTTTCCTCTGTGTTACGTGGTCAAGCCTTTAGATTATAGCTGTAAGAATGCTGGCTGGAACAATCATTTACACTGAAGAGATAAACAATGAAATAATATTTGTACCAGAAATCTACTTTAGATCTTTAAGAAAACACTCGATAATCATCTTTCAACAGCAGCTAAAACCCTCAAAACAGTGGTCAAGAGAACACAAAAGATGGATAAGTGGTCCTGGGTGAGAAGATGAATGGGGAAGGAGGAAAGGAATCTGATGCAGAGGTGCACAACTGTAATGTTGGTACTGGGGAGGCTGAGACAGGAGCAGCGCAGGTTTGAGGACAGCGTGTGATAATTTAGCAAAAGCCTGTTTCAAAATGGAATGGGGCTGGGGTGGAGCTCAGATGTAGAACACCCCTGTATTAAATCCCCAGTAGGAGAGAGAGAGCAAGCATGATAAAGGAAAAGGGAAAGCAAGGAGCCAAGGACATGTGCTGAGGTTTCTGATGACCTGGTATAAGAACAGTTCTCAGCAGGGGAAGGCAAAGGACTTTAAAGAAGAGGATCTGTCAACCACTTAGGAAGATTCCGATGCCCTTCATTGTGAACACACCTCTTCCACTGTCTCTTCTCACCATATCTTTAGTAAAAGTGGCACAGTATAGATGTTCCTTAACTTATACAGGGTTGCATCCCAACAAATCCACTGCAAGTTCACAGCACCACAAGTGGAAAATGTACTGAATGTGCATGCTCAGCACACATTCCACACTGTAGGTAGAGGATTGGTATTTCCTTTTGTAATCACATGGCTTTCTGGGAGCTGCAGCTGCTGCCCAGCATTTGCCAACAGTATCTATCACACTGCCTAAAACCAGCCCAGGAGGACCTCAGAGCGCTTCTACTGAGCACAGATTACCTTCGCAGCACTGCAGTCTAAGACTTGGAATTCCGGGAATCCTGAATTGACACCATCTGTACAAATATCTGGAAATAAGGACTTTTTGCAAATATTAAAGAAAAAGTTGAAGTTTACATCTCAGGTTCAATTGACAATAACAAAGTTGAACAGATAGGCAGAGGCCAGATCCTGACCCAAAGTTCATTTACACAGCTCCCTCCTCATTTTACTGTCTCCCCCACACTTCTGCTAGTAAAAACTATCGAACAAGCAAATAAAACATGAGAGGATATCACCAAATGTTGACTGTTAAAATATTTCAACATTAGCCAGGTGTGGTGTTGCACACCTCTAACCCCAGTACTTGGAAGTCTGAGACAGGAAGATCACAGGTTCAAAGGCAGCCTCAGAGACCCTGTTTCAAAATGAAATGTAAAAAGAGCTGGGAGTGTGGTTCAGAGGTAGAATGCCCCTGCATTCAATCCCCAGTACCAAAAAACAAAACAAAACAAAAAATATCAATATTACTATTAAGGTCTGGGACTTCTGTTAGGCTGTCTTGGATTTCAAACAAGTAGATATAATTTCAACTCTTCATATTGTTCTGTACTGTTGACCCCGCTAAAGGCAGTGGTTTCAGGCAACTAAGCCCCCATCCAAAGCCTTATAAACTAAGAAGGTCCTAGAATAGCCAAACCATGTCTTGTCTGGTAAGACATCTGACTTACCAATGACATCAGTTGGTCCCATATGCCACATGTAATCCTGATGTTGACTCTGAAGGAAGTATCAGTGAAGATGGATAAGAATGCTCATGTATGTATTTATACATATAAACATAGCTATAAATTAATTTCCTCAGGTAGTCATTCCATATTTATTCAGTTCTATGCATCAAACACTGAGTCAGTTTCATGAAAGAATTTGATTGCTTTAAGTTGATGAAATCTAGAGGAAAAAGTATTATTAATGTCATCTCTGTTTTATAAATAAATATTTGTGTTATCTACTCAAAATTAGAGCATTAAAATAGAAACTCAGACCTCCATCTCCTACCAAAAGACCTGCCATCATTTTTTTATGTTTCAACATTGCCATTTTTACACAAATGCACTATTTTTACACACTCTGTACAATATTCTGAATATTTTGGATAATCTCACTTGTTTCTTAATCCATTTGTGATGTGCATGTGTAATCTACATTAGTCAAGGAAATGACTCATATGTAACAATTCTTATCTCAGTACAGAATAAAGCAAGGGATATTTTGACATTCTAGGATGCTGTGTGATACAGAGCAAGGTCTTCTGACTTCCCCAGACCTGGGTTTGTGTTCCTATTTTGCTACTTCATGAGTGGGCGCTGTGCTTGGATGGGTTACTGGACTTCTCTGGGCCCCAGAAACCTCTTCTCTAAATGGAGTTTAGAATGTTTATCTTCATGGTGAGTAGACATTCATAAAGGATATATCATAATTTGTTACCAGAATTTTTTCTTGGTAGTAGGGATTGAACCAGGGGCATTCTACCTCCAACCTGCACCCCCAACCCTTTTTTATTTTTATTTTGAAACAGGGTCTCACTAAGTTGCTGAGGGTCTCCCTAAGTTTCTGAAGCTGGCTACAAACTTGTGATCCTCCTGTCTCAGTCTCCCAAGTACTGGGATAACAGATGTGTGCCACTGCACCCGGCTTGTTACCAAAATTTTAATGGGGCTGTTTAGATGGAAGATACTTTAATGGAGCTGAATAAAACATCAACAACAAAAAGCAGTACAGAAAATACTGGAATACAGAACATATTGCTTTTGGCCATGAGGCAGTATTCGGTTCTGTGCCAGTTTGGGGAAAAATTGCTCTGGTATTAATTTCTAATAAAATGTAAAAGGCAGTCATTCAGGCAGGGAGAGGTGGTAGCTCTGTCTGTTACATTCCAAGAGCTCACCCTCCCTTCTTTTCTGCCCCTTTGTTCTAAATGATTAACCCATTGTAAGAATGCAAAGACAATTAAAGCCTCAAGCCTTAGAAACACATAGGCACTTAAGAGCACCATAGAGGCAGTTAAGGCCTTTAGCCCTAAGATCACAGTGACTCTGCCTGGCCGTAAAGATAGCAAGGGCCTTATGCCTTGCTCTTAGAGATTACACACAGCCACACTGGCTGTAATCAGTGCCTCTGTTTCCATCCTATTCTTTGTGACTCAGTCTCAGTATGAGAAAGGTAAGCTCCATGTGTTATGTCAAAGTGCCCATAGGTGATAGACAACCATACAGCCCAATACAATAGGGGTAAAAACAAGGTAGATTATTGACCTCTGCACTTAATAAGTGCACTTAATAAACTAGAAGGCACCACCTGCCTAAGGAATAAGTTATGCCAAAGAAATAAGTTACTAGCTCATTGCCTTGGTAGCAATGATAAAACCATACCAATGTGAGAATTGTATTTAAGGGGCTGGGGTTGGAGGGAGGTGCAAAGTTATACTTTCAGGCTCTCCAGTGTATCTTCTAGGCATGCTGCTTTTTTTCTCTTCTCTTTTCTATTTCCTACTGACTTTGTAAGAAAATTTGTTAAGCTGCAACTGAGCCACCTGTTAGTTTTAATTCCCCTTTTCAGAAAATTTGATCTGAATTGAGGGAAAGAACCCACAAAGCCACTTCCACCGTAATAGGTTCTGTCCATGACATGGCTTGGTGGCATCATTTAACTTCGGAGACTCCCTAGATTAGAGTCCTTTCTTCCTGTGTGCACCTCTAAGATGTACGGTCCTCAATGACCTGCCCAGATTTGACCCCTTTGTCACTATCAATTTACAGTGTCAACCCATGCCTTATGCTCTTTTTTTTTTTTTTTGCGGTACCGGGGATTGAACCCAGGGGCATTCTACCTCCGCGCTACACCCCCAGCCCTATTTTTTTATACTTTATTTTGAAACCGGGTCTCACGAAGTTGCGGAGGCCTCACTAAGTAGAGAGAGAGGGACAGGGAGAGAGAGAGAGAGAGCGAACTGAGGCTGGCCACGAACCCGGATCCTCTGGTCTCCGCCTCCCAAAGTACTGGGATTACAAGTGTGCGCCACCACACCCGGCGTGCCTTCTGCTCTTCTCCATTGGCTAGGTCTTATTGTCTTCCATTACCCCACAGGGGATCATTTATGACCAGTGCCAGCTATGCCACCTTCTACTTCTAGAAGCTGGATTATAATGCCACTTACATCTACTTAGACTTTATTTCTCATGAATAAACATTTTCATGGGATTGAAATTAAAAATTCTGTTCTACTTCCATTGTGCCTTTCCAAAAATCAATTTTATGTACTTTAATTAATAGCTAAAAATGCTAGCTCATTGATATTTTTGGGTTATAACAACAACAAAATAATAATCAGTTTGGAAATGAAACCCACTCATGTGTTTTTTAATCAGCCTGGCCAATAATCCTGTGGGAATATTCATTTTAGGTTTCCACGTTTTATTAGTTACTACTGATCAGGTGGGGAAAAGCTTTTCACCAAGAAGCAAATTTTTTTTTAAATTTATTTTTTGATGGGACTACTGGGGATTGAATCCAGGGGCATTCTACCTCCAAACTACACCCCCAGCCCTATTTTATTTTTATTTTGAAACAGGGTCTTGCTAAGTTGTTGAGGATCTCCCTAAGTTACTGAGGCTGCCCTCAAACCTGTGATCCTCCTATCTCAGCCTCCCAAGTACTGGGATTATAGGTGTGCACCCTGCACCTGGCTGCATATTTCAGATTTCTTATACAATCTCTAATCATTGGTTAATATATTCTCTCCAAAGAACCATATTGGAATGTTATTTGATTTATGGTGGTAGGTAGACATTTATGATTCCTTTAATATCTGACATGCTGACATGTAAAGTTTTTTTTTGGACTAATGGCATTAAACATATGGATGAAAGTGTAACATTTAAGTAATTTCATTCTATATTCTCAATTATCCTCATTTTGACATCTTATGAGAAAACATCCAGATGTGTCACTGAAGATCTCAAATTTTAACCAGATGTTTTAGTATCAACTAGACATTTTTCAAATGAAAAAAGATTGCTTTTGTTAATAAAGCAACCTTTTTTTTTTTACAGCCTTTTAGGTTCCAATCGCTCTTTTTTGTATTCAACAGAAAATCCAATTCCCTTGAAGCTGGATTTATTTTTAAATGTCATCCTTTTCTCTATGTATCTTTTCATTTCTAATTATGATAATGATTCTTACCAAAGGACATAATGGGAAAATCCCCTCTGTTGTATGTTACAAAGAATCTGCCTTGGAAAGCAGGCTACCACAGAAAAGCTTAACCTGTATGATTTTAAAACACACATCCCTTCAATATTAAAGACTCAAATCAAATATTTATTGTGCATCTACTCAGTTCAATGTTCTCTGACAAAGACGGAGGAACTCCTGGAATTATGTGGCCCCCTTTCCTTCCATTCCTAATTTAAATAGCAGTCATATATTTAATTGACAGCAAAAGATTGTTTTCAAATTAGGATGCTCTGAGCACAAAGACCAAAACTGATTAAGACCGACCCACATATAAAGTTTCATGAAAAGATTCCCTGAAATGCCAACAAAACAGAGAGATGTTCCAGCTGTGTCTAGGAAGGCTTGAAACTCCATCTCCCTCTCCTTCCTGGGCTCTACTCTCTTTGGAGTTTCAGGGCCCTTTTGACTTGCATGTCTCTTGAAAAATCTTGTCCAACCACAGTTATTCAGAAAGACTCTTCCTTAGTCTCTGAACCACCTTCTCCTAATTAGTAGATTTCACTTATGCGTCCACCAACTATATTCAATTTGTATATGATGATATGATCCAATGAATAAATCCAATTTAATTTCTCAAGCAACTTTATCTAAAAGGCTCAGTGTGTGGTATGGGATCAGGTTTCTATTCTGGGGCAATCAGCCAGGACCGGAGGATTGGGCTTATGTGCTACAGATATAGTAGGTCTCCAAGAAATACGTGAAGTGGAAGGAATGTCCAAGATGGGGGCGTGGCTAAACAGTCAATGATAAAGAGTCATTGCCTTCCCAAAGGCAGATGCCCCAAATATTTGGATGGAGTGACAAATATAAAAGCAACCCTAAACCAGGCAAAGTGGTGCACACCTGCAATCCCAGTATGTGGGAGGCTAAGACTGGAGGATTGCAAGTTCTAGGCCAGCCTCAGCAACTTAGTGAGACCTGATTAAAAATAAAAAATAAAAAGGTCTCAGTAATGGAGTTGCTCTGGTGGATGCTACTTGCTCTATAGTCTCGCCACGGAGGGTGCTGCTTTAGGCAGCATCCGAATAACTGTTCCATGGTTCCTGCCACGGAAGGTCGCTGCCCAGATGCTTCCTAAATTCCGTGGTTCCAGCCACGGAAGGTCGCTGCACCAGGCAGCTTCCTGATCAATAGTCTTCTCACATGAAACAACACGAAGTCTGGTATAGTAATTTGCAAAATAATTACATTTAAGAATTGGGGGTTCGGGGAGGAGATAGAGATGACAAATTCTCCTGGCCTTCTATAGCCAGGGCCTTATTTTTATAGAAACTTTAAAAGTTAATCAAACACAGAAATCAACAATTATCACAGGTTACGGTAAAGGTTAATCAAGCACAGAAATCAGCAATTATCACAGGTTACGGTAAAGAAGGTCAGGGAGGCAGGCATGTGACAAGCTTAGGGGAAGGAGGGATTAACCATTACCGGGTAGAGACAACATCAAAGACAGCACCTTAAAGATTACACCAGGTCCCTTGGAATCTGTCCGCTTGTGGACAGATCCCACCCAGCCAAATACCATGTATCCAAACTGGGCTGGTCCAAGATGATAATCTCAGTGTGCTTCTAAGACAGGCCTTGGCCCTCGACATCTGGGGGTGTGCCTTGGAGGTAGAATGCCCCTGGGTTCGATCCCCAGTGCCAACAAACAAACAAACAAACAAACAGAAATCCTAGAAGACAAATTACTCAAACCCTTCTATATATAGAAAAAAAGACTTGTAAGAGCAAATAACTAATACAAGATCATGAAGATGTTCATGTAGTTCATAATAAATCTCCAGCCTATTAAAATAGGGAGAATTTATTCTATTCCTATTCATTTAGGGAGGGTTTATTTTATTGCATCTTAAATTAAAAGGAGGAGCAGTGATTTACAAATAGGCCTTATTGCTGCTTTTACCTGGTATTTATTACTTATAGAGTTAAAAATGGTGAATATATTAAATGCAATATATATTAAAGATATATGTGGAATGTGGATATAAGCTTAGCTATCACTGTATTCACACAATTTGGTTTTCTGACTCTACTTTTCAGTATTCTGTTTTGAAAAAATAATTGTTAATTTTTCCCAATGGGAAAAACTAGACCTCTCAATTAATCATGCATTCAAGTGTGACAAAGACTTACTATTCTCTAAAATTTTGTTCTATTTTGGGTATAACCTGCATTTAAAATGCCTTAGGTCAAAAGAAAGAAAATATTAACTCAGGGACTCAGAGTCTGGTCTGACCTGGGCCCCGACGGTTGTATAACCTTGAACAAGTCAGTCATTCCCTGAAGAAGTTTTAGTTGCCTCATCCATCTGGCTTCCTGATTAATCACTGATCCCAGCTGCATTACAATGTCTGTCATCAAATCAGCTCCTTTGAAATAAATGGTCAAGACAAAATGTGATATATCCATTGTGCATGTGTATTCAATCATATATTTGAAAGTATGCACCAGATGTTTCCATTTCATATAAAAATGCTAGCTGGGCACAGTGGCACAAGCTTGTAATTCCAGTATTAGGGAGGCTGAGACAGGAGGATGACAGGTTCAATGCTGTTGTGAGGTAGTGTCCCGGTCAAGACCAATCAGACCACCAAAGGGGTTAAATGAGAGTCTTTATTACTGGCCAGTAAGACCACACAGGCATGAGAGCCAAGTGCAGTACTTGACTGCCCTCCAGCATTTTCTTATATAGGGTAAGATACAATACAAGCTCAGGGTAAAACTGAGGTTCCCATGGCAGGTTTCCATAGCAGGGGGTGGAAAGCCCCTATGATTCCCATAGTATTCAGGTACGCCAAGCAAGCCAAGCATAACGAAAGTACGGAAGCAAGAATAGGTGGTTAGCAAGATAACAATAACACAATAAGTTACAATATGTTATTATGACAATCTGTTAACTATCCTGCCAAGGTCCTGGTTTAATTTTTTCAAGGCCAACTTACCTGTTTTAGGGCCAGGTTTGAGGTCATTCTGAGTATCAAGTATGGAGTCACTCTAGCTAACAAGTTACTCTTGCTGACAAGCTCTAACTATGCATCATCACAACACCAGCCTCAGCAACTTAGTGAGGCCCTCAGCAACTTAGCAAGACCCTATTTCAAAATAAAAAGTGAAAAGGGCTAGGGGTATAGATTGGAGGTAGAATGCCCCTTGGGTTCAATCCCCAACACCGAAAAAAAAAAGCAATTGAGGACTAGTGATGGAGGAAGTTTAGACCACTGGCAGTATAAGACAAAAGAATGAGTTGTTGAGAAAAACAGTGTAGGACAAAGATCATAAATGTAAAGATAGGAACACAGCTTTTGTATGACCTTAAACCAAGGATGTAGCATCTTGGGCATCATCTAGGAATACTACAGAAAAAGAGAGGGCATGAGATTGAAACACCTACTTAGCAAGCATATGCACAGTACCAGTACTGTGAAAGAGATAAAACCCCATTCGTTGGTCACACGTGTCCTGTGGAATGGGAATCCACGTATCCACATGTGACTCTGGGAATGGGAATAAGCTTTTTCTGATCACTAGTGCTGACCACCATATCTCTGTGCTTTTCAGCAACCCTCCACATTGGGTATTAATATTTCCTTTCTGAAGAAGGCAACTAGATGAAGAACATAACCAATCTACCATGTGTCTGCTGTTATATACTAATTCCCAGGGTCACTGGAAAGAGGGGACATGAAAGGAGACAGAGAAATGATAGGCACAAAGTTAAAGGTTTGTGTTCGTTGAATGGTTGCTTACAAATGGATTTTTTTTTGGTACCGGGGATTGAACACAGGGGCGTTCTACCTCCGCACTACAGCCCTATTTTTTTATACTTTATTTTGAAACCGGGTCTCACAAAGTTGTAGAGGGCCTCACCAGGTAGAGAGAGAGAGAGAGAGAGAGAGAGAGAGAGAGAGCGCTGAGGCTGGCCGCGAACCCGGATCCTCTGGTCTCCACCTCCCAAAGTACTGGGATTACAAGCATGTGCCACCACACCTGGCTACAAATGGATTTTTTTCAAAGCATATTGTGATCATGTGTGAAAATGATAATTCCCATATAATATATGACATCGATGTGTATGTGATCCACGTGGGCCGGCAGCAAGGTTTCTGAAGGCAGCATATAGGATTGATGCCAGACCTTGAAAGATAGGCGTGTACAGACAGTGAGAGTAAAGGGAGAGAGAATTGGGTTTTAGGAGTCAGAAATAAAGTAAATGCCCACTGAATTTATTGTAATTTATTGGAAAAAATAGACAACTCCAGACAGAGTGCTTCGGAAGTTATTTTTACATCCCAGTCCTTGCTAAAATCTGACTAGACATATAAAAGTAACTAATACCTTTCAGGAAGTTGTTGTTCTCGTTGATTTACACGAAAGGCTTCAAAAGTTCCAGGTATTCTAGTGTAGCATTTCACCTAGCCAAGGACAATCATCAGCTATTACCTCCGAAGAGTTAATTAAAAATAAATTGAACTATTTTCACATTCTCATCTTAATGGCATGCTATTGGTTGGAATGAACTTTAAATGCAGTCTCCATGAATTATTTATTTCAAAGATTCTTTTCCCATGACTTTTAAAATCAAAGTGCAGCGAAAGTCAATGTGGACATAATTCTAGCTGGTATGACACGGTGGCTTGGTTTAAGTAGAATCTATTAGAACCTAAACAGTGTTTCAGTTTGGTAGTGGCATTGCTTTGCTAAAGTCTTTTTTGTTAACACAGAGCAGAGAAAAAAAGAGGTCCCGGTCCTCAGGAATGAGAAACAGGCTTCCTAGGTGTCAATCTGTTCAAGGCTGTGCACCCATCCAAGTCTTAAGTCAAATCCTTGGGATTCACCCTTGCCTTCTTTCTGTCTCTATCTGACCTATCAGCAAATCTTATCAGCTTAGCCCATGATGGACCAAGCTATCTCCAGTCCCTGTAGGGAAGACGGTAGTGCACTTTTACCTGGTCTCCCCATTTCCACCTGGGCTCCTAAATTCACCCCAGCACAGCCATCGGTTATATTACCAGCTCTCAGATCAAATCACGCCCCCTTTTGCTCAAAGCCCTCCATTGTCTCCCTTCTCCCTCAGAGATGACATCTTCATATGGTGTGTGTGTGTGTGTGTGTGTGTTACACCCAGGGGCATTCTACTTCTGAACTACATACCCAACCCTTTTAAAAAAAACGGGGTCTCAATAAGTTGTTAAGGACCTCACTAAGTTGCTGAAGCGGACCCCAACACATGCAGTCCTCCTGTCTCAGTCTCCCAAGTACTGGGCTCATAGGCATGCACCACCATGCCTGGCTTCATAATAAGGTCTTATGTTGTCAGTCTAGACCCTGGCATGACCTTGCCATCCCTGTATCTTGCTCTTTCTCCCTTCTAGCTCTGCTCTGGCCACGCTGGACTCTCAAATAAACTCCTGCCCCAGGTATTGCACACCAGCTGTTTCCTCTGTCTGGAATACTCTCCACCCAAGACGTCCTCAAGGTCTCTGCTGGTATGTCATCAGTTAGGCAAGGCTTTCCTGGACCGCTGTGGACAGATGCTGTGGGCGCCTTACCCTGACGCTCCTCCTCATCCTCCCCATGTGCTGGACTGCATGGTTTTCCTCAGTTCTTTTCCCCTCCCCTTAAGGGAATAATACATCTATGCCTTTGCCGTGGGGTGTTGCAATGTCGCCCACTGTAGAGTAAGAGCACCCTTTACATCATGGGTCATCGTGGGCTTGAGTTGACCAATAGACAGTGGCCTTCAATTTGAGTGTGGTATTTGCACACTGAAGCTTTAAGAAGCAATGTGAGTTTCTATTCACCCTCTATTTTTTCTTCTTTTAATCCTTTTCTTGGTGCATTGTAATTATACACCATACTGAGGTATAGAGTGATAGAATTATACATGCACACAACACTTGGTGTGTTTCTCTCCTGATCCCACCCAACTCCCTCCCCTTCCCCACACGTCATTGAGGTTGGTATTGATGATGTTTACCCTCTTGTGCCCTTACCCTCCAGGAAGAGAGTGTGCTCTCGTGGCTGCTGCTACAGGGAGGAAGGATGAAACAATGGGAGCAGATATGAGTCCTAAAGCAGTGGAGAGTGATGGACTCCAGCCAGCCACTCGCCTTCAAGGACACAGCCCCAATGGCCTTAGACTCTGGCATGACCTCACAGTTTCCAGCACCACCAGACAGTACCACCCCTGGGGATGAAACCTTGAACACGAAGGCCTTTGGTGAGTATTTGAGATCCAAACTACATGCCTGCTCAACTCATAAACATATTGAGCCAGGCTGGTAGCACTCACCTGTAGTCCCAGTACTTGGGAGGCTGAGACAGGAGGCTGAGTACTTGGGAGGCTGGTTTGAGGCCAGCCTCAGCAACTTAGCAAGATCCTGTTTCAAATAAAATAAAATAATAAAATAAAATAAAACAAAATAAAAGGAGGGGTACAGCTTGAAGGTAGAATTTCCCTGGGTTCAATCCCAATACAAAAAAAAAAAAAGAAGAAAGATGATATCTGTGTCAAATCTCAGGCCTACTAGCCTACTACATTAGGAGCTCTTCATGTCTTAGGTTCAATAATTGCACCTGTATTTTTAAAGTAACACAAGTTTTAGTACCATTGCCTTAATCAGATAGACATAATGATATTGGATTACACAGAGTTCCCTATAATATTCAAGAATCATGAGTTTCAAATTCAAAGAAAACATTGACTATTAAAGAGGATAAATCAAGCTGGGCATGGTGGTGCATGCCTGTAATCCCACCACTTGGGAGACTGAGACAGGAGGATTGCAGGTTTGAGAACAGCCTCAGCAACTTAGTGAGACCTTGTTTCAAAAATCAAAAATTAAATAGGGCTGGGGGCGTAGCTCAGAGGCAGAATGCCCCTGGGTTTAATCCCCAGCACCATAAATAAATAAATGAATAAATAAATAAATAAATCTACAATAAATAGATACTAATAAATTTGTGAACATCAAAGATAACAAAACAAAATATCTTTAATGTTTCATAAAGAAAGGACAGCCTACTTACCAGTGACTGTCACTAAGAAAGCTGTCTCATCAATGCGACTAGATGTCTCGTCATCGGCAGTAAATGACAGCAGAAAATGCAGTAATGGAGTCGAAGTGCTCAGAGAAAATGACTGTCTACCTACAGTTCCCTCTCAGAGAAGTCATTCAAGTGTCAGAACAGAATTAAAACAATTTTAGATATAAAATACTACATTAGACCTACAGAGTTGTTTTTTCTTTTACTAAAAGGATGGATTATCCAATAAAAAGTAGGTAAAAGCAAATTTAACCCAGATGATGGGTTGATAAAATTCACGTAAAGCTAAAGCATTTTAAGAGTGTTATGAACAATCATACACAAACTAACTTTAGTGAAATAGACAATTTCCTAAAAAACACGCAGCCTCCCAGGGTTAAATCATGAAGAAATAGAAAATCTGAGTAGTAGTAAGGAGATTGTGTGAAGAATCAAAAATCTCTTAACAAAGAGGAAAAGAAAACCTCTTAACAAAGAAAAGCTCCGGAGTAGCTGACTTCACTAAAAAACTCTACCATCCCTTTAAAGAATAAATGCCACTCCTGCTGAAACTTCCAAAACATCGAAGAAGAGGGAATAGTTTCTTACTCCTTCTATGAGTCTAGCATTTCCCTGGTAACCAAACCAAAGATATTATAAGATTTAAAAAATGCTATAAACCAATATTCCTTATGAATATTAATGCAAAAAATCCTCAGCAAAACACTACCAAACCAAATTCAACAACACATTAAAAGATAAATACACCAGGATCCAGTGCAATTTATTCCTGGGATGACAGGATGGTTTAATATATGTAAATCAACTAATGTGCTACGCCGCATTAACAGGATGACAGGGAAAAGACTCAAGTCAACTCAATTGGCGCAGAGAAAACATTTGACAGAATTCAATACCCTTGCATGATGAAAACACTCAATAAACTGGAAATAGAAGGAAATATCTCAGCTATTAGAGGCTCTGTGTGTAAATTCCACAGCTGGCATCAGAACCAGTGATCAAAAGCGTTTCCTTTGAGATCAGGAACAAGGCAAGGATGCCTGCTTTTGCTCTCTATTCAACATAGTCCTGGAAGTCCTAAACAGAGAAATTAGGCAAGAAAAAAAAACATATCCAAATAGGAAATAAAGATGAAATATTATCTCTGTTCCAGGATGACATGATCTTATATGCAGAAAACCCTAAAATCACACACACACACACACACACACACACACACACACACACACACATGTTAGAATTAATAAATTCAGAAAAGTTGCAGTGTATGAATTCACATGAGATTTAATTGTATTTCCACACACTAACAATAAACAATACAAATAGGATATTAAGAATATGATGTCATACACACTTGCATCTAAAAGAATGAAATCCTTGGGAAAAACTAGAGTAAAATATTGTACAATGAAAATTACAAGATACTAGTTAAAAAGCTAGAGACACAAGTAAGTGAAAGATTTGTTGTGTTCATAGATTGTAGGCTTAATATTGCTAAGATATCAATCCAAAATGGTGCATAGGTTTAATGGAATCCTTATCAAAATCCCAATGATAGTTTTTGCAGAAATAGAAAAATTCACCCAAAAACTTGGTTGGAAGACAAAATGATTTTGAAAATGAATAAGAAACTTGGAGATAACACACTTTCCAATTTGAAAAACTTACCACAGTAATCATTAATGTGGTCCTGTCACCTGGTGTGGTGGCACACAGTTGTAATGTAATCCCAATACTTGGGAGGCTGAGACAGGAGGATCACAGGTTGAAGGCCAGCTTCTGTAACTTAGTGAGACCCTCAGCAACTTAGCGAAACCATGCTTCAAAGCAACAACAACAAAAAAATAGAAGAAATAAAAAGGACTTGGGGTGTAGCTTGGCGGTAGGATGCCCCTGGATTCCTAGTACAAAAACAACAACAACAATAAAACAGAATGTAGTCCTGCCATAAAGAGAAATATAAGTCAATGAAATAAAATTGCAAACCCAGAAATAAGCCCGTGCATATACGGCCGAGTACATTTTGACAAAGATTCCAAAACCAATTCAAGTGTTGTTGAGAAAATTGGATAGCCACATGCAAAAAAAACCTGGACCTTCACTTTACATAATCCCCCCACCCCAAATTAGCTCCAAATGGATCAAAGCAAAATGTAAAAGCAAAACTGAAAAAATCTTAGAACTATAAGGAAATCTCCATTATATTGCATTTGGCAATGATTTCTTGGCTATGACACCAGACACTTGGGCAACAAAAGAACTAATAGATAATGATACATCAAAAATAAAAAACACTGCATTAAAGAATACTATGAAAGAGCAACCCACACAGCACTAGAAAATATTTACAATCCATAGTCTCAGGAGTGATTAATAACCAGAATATCAAAGGCCTCTGCAAGTCAACAACAAAAATTCAAGTAACCAATTGAAAAATGGACAACGGATTTAAATAGACATTTCTTCACAGAAAATATGCAGGTGTCTAATAAGCACAGGAGAAGAAGTTCAACATGACTATTCATTAGGGAAACGCAGTAAAAATCATAAGATAGCACAGAAACGTGTCAGGACAGCCATCGCAAAGAAGAAATAGCAGGTTTTACAAGTGTTGATAAGGATGGGGAGGAAGTGGAATGCTTTGGCATTGCGGGGGGGGTGGACATGAAAAAATGGTGCACCGTAGGAAAAAGCATGCTTGTTCCTCAAAACATAGAATTACCCTCAGATCCAGGAATCCCACTAGTGTGAACAAGCCCAAAATAACTGAAAGAAGGCGCATGAACAGATATTTGTACACCGATTTTCATAGCGGCATTATTCACAGTAGCTAAAAGGTCTCCCAAATTTCCATGGCTAGATGAATAAATTAAAAAATGGGGTGTTATATACACACAATGGAATATTATTTAGCCTTAAAGGGAAATGAGATTCTGACATATGTTATGGTAGGGATAAACCTTGAAAAATTATGCAAAATGAAATAAGAGAGGCACACAAGAAAAAAATATTGTTAAGAATCCACTTATATATTGTCTGGTGTGTTCAATTCAGAGAGAGAGGAACAGAATGGTGGCTGCTGGGGTGGGGAGGAGAGGAGTAGGGGGCAGGTGCTACTGGTGAAGGAGCACCAGTACCAAGCTTTGGTTTGTGAAGGACAGAAAGTTCCAGAGACAGTGGTGGTGACTGTTGCATCGCAAGGTGAACATGCTTAATACTACTTTCCATATACTGAACACAAAAATGGTAACATGACCAATTTTGTTATATGTATTTTAACATAATGAAAAAGCAATATAAGAATACTAAAAATCCCTACATGTTGCAGAAACATAAGAACACAGTGATGTTGAAAGTAAATGATAAAATCTTACATACTTGGTATAGAAGTATAGACTACATGATGATCAAGGAAATGTAGATTGGTTATTACTAGAGTTTGGGAATGGGGGACTGAGAGGGGCTGGATTTTATTACTGTATGCTATGTGCCTGTGTTAAGTATCACACGGAACATCAATGCATTATTAGTATGTATAAATAAGCACATGTTCATAAAAAAATATATATTTTTTAAAAAGTAAAAAACAATCCATTGGTTTGGCAGCAGAAATGAAAGTGCATGTAGAAAGTGCAAAAAGTGAAGGCCATAAAGGTTAGAGACGTTTACTCCAGTCCCAAGTGGTAAGAAATAACCTTTCAGCTACAAAAGAAAGATTCAGATCCACAGGAAAGACCCAAGTATGAGCATCTCTTTCCCAGTCAGGCCTGATGGTGTCACGGTATTAAATTGAGTCAAGTAATAAATCATTAAATCGAGTCAAGTAATAAATCAGTAAGTTAGAATTTTATCTAGAGAAAAACACTGATATGGTTACTGAAACATACCAGCAACTAGATCACGCACTAAGCATTCGTTGTTGTTCATCTCTGTTTTAGTTTTTGGAGCAATGATGCATACATTTTATTGCTTATTAAAACAAACCAGGAAACTTATCAAAAATTCTGTTTCTTTGACCTCATTCTAGTAGAATGAAATGTACCTCAAGAATCTACTTTGGTTTTTATATATTTCAAATAGTTTCAAGCTTACAGAAAAGTTAGAATGAAGTGCAAGGGATTCCATATACAGTTCACCAAGATTGTCCAATATTAACATCTTAAAACCATATTCTCTTCATTATATTGTAACTATAAATATTAGATTTGGTATAATTCTTTCTGAATAACTTGAAAGTAGGATGACAATAGGAAGCCCTTTTACTCCTGAATACTTCAAAATATGTTTCCTAAAATCAGAATTGCCACAGTATCAATTATTAAGCCATTGAAATCATATTTTTAAAACATTGGAAATAATTTATTTTACTTATCCAAATTCTGCTAATTGGCACTTGAAAATCTTTAAAGTGATAATAATGATAATAATAAAAAACAATGATAATCTGATCCAGGGTCCAGGCCAGGACCCTGCATTACATTTCCTAGTGTGTGACTTAATCCTCTTCCAACCTAGACGAGTTTCTTGGCTTCTTGTCCATGGTCCTGAATAGTTTTAATAATTCAAGGCATTTAGCTCAGAAATTTCCTCTACTATGTTAGGTGCTTCCTTGCGATCATAAACAGTGTACTTGTTTTTCATTAAAAAAGAGGGAAGTGGTTCTCTGTCCTTCTTGGTACATGGGGCCAAAAGGCACATATTATCTTCTACACCATTTAATAACTATCACTGTTTAAGTTTTCTTTCCCTTCACTAGTTCTTTCATGTAATTTATAATAATCTTATTATTTGGTGGTGTATGGCCATCTAATCCTACCACGTCAGAAGTTCTCTGTCCTGTGAAGCTTCATCAAAACTGTGGGTGTCCAGATTGTCAGGCATACCAACTGTCAGGACTGACTGCAGACCTAATGAATTGGAGACTGTAGGGTAGACCCATAAGTCTTTTTTTTAATTTGTTTTTGTGGTACCGGGGATTGAACCCAGGGGCGTTCTACCTCCGGGCTACACCCCCGGCCCTATTTTTTATACTTTATTTTGAAACCGGGTCTCACGGAGTTGCGGAGGGCCTCACTAGGTAGAGAGAGAGAGAGAGAGAGAGAGAGAGAGAGAGAGAGAGAAAGAGAGAAAGAGAGTGAGAGAGAGAGCTGAGGCTGGCCTTGATTTTTTATACTTTATTTTGAAACCGGGTCTCACGGAGTTGCGGAGGGCCTCACTAGGTAGAGAGAGAGAGAGAGAGAGAAAGAGAGAAAGAGAGAAAGAGAGAAAGAGAGCGAGAGAGAGAGAGCTGAGGCTGGCCTTGAACCCGGATCCTCCGGTCTCCGCCTCCCAAAGCACTGGGATTGCAAGCGTGCGCCACCATGCCCGGCTTCCCATAAATCTTTGATTTCACAAAAAATTCTATGGGTGTTTAATTCAGTCAATCCTGCTCAGCCAGTAAACCTGAGACCACTACTACCCCCTGAGAACCTGAGCCTATTCACTAACTTTGGTTGCCAGGTCTGACTGCAGTTGAATCCTGGCCCTGAATGGGCCAAGAGAGCTGATACTCCCCTAACCATGAGTGACGTGAGGCTCCTTCCGACTGCCCACAGCTCATTAGTTAGGGTTTCTCTGCTGGAGTGGGAAGCCTCAGGTGTGCCGTCTTAGTGCACGGTCTTGCAGGGAACCACAACCACATACCATTTGATCTCTTTGCATGTTTGCCCAAATCGCTACCTCTGTTTTCCTTGGATGTGTTCAGCTTGGTCACTTATCTTTGCAAGATAGTTCCCTATTTCTCATTGGTAATGTTTTTATATATTTTCTTCAGTTACATTATTTGTCTCTTTTATGTAGGTGGCAATTAATGTATTTTTATTAGCCTCATTGCTGATCTCATTTATTAATTCTAATAATTTGCCTACAGTCTCTTTTCATATATTAATCATATCATTGGTGAATAATAAATTTATTTTCCTTTCTATTGTGGTACATTTCAGTCACTTGTTTTCTTTTATTGCAAGAAGAAAAGGCATTGAAGAAGATAAATTACTCTAGTGTGTTTCACTAAAAAATAACATTTGATAATAAAAAATAATATTTGCTTTGTTTTAGATGGGTGCGTTTTATGAGGTTAAGAAAGTTCTTTTATATTTCTAACTTATTAAGGTGTGGTGAATAGTCTTCAATTTTATCAGATGATTTTCTGCATCTTGAATATTTTTTATTTGAACTTGTAATTTCCAGAGACTCTTCTAATGTTGGTACATCCTTGAATTTTGAATGTTTGCAAACCCAGCAGGATTTATTTTAACATTTTGATTTTTTCCCCTAGTTTCTGAGGGATACGGTCTCATGTTTTCTTAGAAAAGAAAACAATAATTCCCTGTGTATTTCTCTCATCAGTTATATTATCAAAGGAAAATGAGTTGTAGAATATTTCTCATTTTCTTGATAACTGAAATAATTTTTATGTGATCGAAATCATAATCATGTGTTCCTGTACGTTTGGCCTGGCTCATCTGCCAAATCATTTGCATTTAGAATTTGAACTCATGATTTCTTTTCTTTTTTTTTTTTGCGGTACCGGGGATTGAACCCAGGGTCATTCTGCCTCTGAGCTACACCCCCAGCCCTATTTTTTTATTCTTTATCTTGAAACAGGGTCTCACGAAGTTGCAGAGGGCCTAAGTAGCTGAGGCTGGCCATGAACCCGGATCCTCCGGTCTCAGCCTCCCAAGTACTGGGATTACAAGCGTGCTCCACCACGCCCGGCATGATTTATTTTCTTTACTAAATACTTTGATAGTTGTTGACTAATTGACTCATTCAGCGATTCTACTTTTAATATCTTAAAATGCCTCCTATCTGGATATTCCATAATCTCTCTCTGATGATTCCAATACCTAGTGTTTTAGGACTTAGCTATGCAGTTTGTTGATTCTGCTGACTCTTGATCCTAATAAAAACTGTGAGTCTCTGTGTGGTTTATCTTGATCTGCATAAACCATTCGGGAACTGTGCATCCTATCACCCAGAAGGAAAATGCGGTCTTCTGTCTGGGATGTAGCTTTGATGAGAAGGAGTGGAGCACCTGTTAGTCCCTTCCAGGGTCTTGGCCAAGACGCTCAGTGGAGGTGTTGCTTCTCCACATTGGGCATCCATACCTTGTTTCTTGATCCCTGCAGCAGGGACATGGGACAACCTCAGCTTCAGAATTAACTTCCTGCCTACTGCTCTCCTCCAAGGTTTCAGTTAAAAGGATGTATTGATTTGTTTATTTACTTAATTTTTTTTTGCAGTGCTGAGGATTGAATCCAGGGGCATTCTACCTCTGAGCTACATCCCAGCCCTATTTTTTATTCTTCATTTTGAAACAGGTTCTCACTAAGTTGCAGAGGGCCTCACTAAGTAGCTGATGCTGGCTGTGAACCTGGATCCTCTGGTCTCAGCCTCCCAAGTACTGGGATTACAAGCGTGCACCACCATACCCGGCTGTTTGTTTTTGTACTGGGGAGTTAACCCAGAGGCATTCTACCTCAGATCTACACCCTCAGCTATTTTATTTATTTATTTATTTATTTATTTGTTTGTTTACTTATTTATTTTTTGAAACACAGTCTTGCTAAATTTCTGAGGATCTCACTAAGTTGCTGAGGCTGGCCTCAAACCTGCTGTCCTCCTGTCTCAGCCCCCCAAGTATTGGGATTACAGGTGTGCACTACCATGACTGGCTGGGTTTTACTTTTTAAAGATAATTGACAATATGTCTCTCTGAGGGTCAGTGATTTTTTTTAAATGATGTTTTATCAATGATCCTCTTCTTTCTTCCCATGTGAACTCTTCAAAGTATACAGGCAGGCAAAACCATAGAAGTGAAAGTTCTTTTTAATTTTTTAATTAAAAAATTGCTTTGAATATATACTTTTATCTTCAAAGGGTGTTTATTCTAATTGAGCACCATGGGTAGTCGTAATGAATAGTACTTGCTATAGTAAGGCATACGTGGGTATAAAATATCGGTTACCGGCATTCTCAAATTTGTGCTTCTGCTTGACTTCTCCAGGGATCAAAGAATCAATGGCCAAACCACCTTCCCCTTTACTGCCTAATAAACAGCTCAGTTTAATAAGAGTCTAAAGAGAGCACCAGCTTCCTACTTCACACACACACTTCTTATACTTTATCATCGCGGTTGAGGGGGAAAACTTTCACACGATTCCATGGAAAAACCTTTGGCTTTGTCCCTGATGCCTCTGTTTCCTGTAACCCTTCATTCCAGCCTACAGATTTAATCATTCACTTGTAGGAAAATCCCTTTAACTCTATTTTGAAAATACATCTAAACTTTTCATTGAATCTCCATTTCTGGGTCTAAACATTTTAGCCAATATATTAGAGCAAACAATTGCTTATAAGTGAACTCATCATCTAGGGATGGGTACTGAGGATATCCTCGTAATTATTTCTGAAGACTTGGCTTAGATATTTGAAATACTTTTTGTTTCTGTTTATTATTCATCTGGATATCTGGGAATCCATCCGTGGATGAGTTTTTACACTTTGCTATAAAAGATGCAGCACATTGCTTAAAATAATAAAATAGAGAGGAAATTTTCCCAGGAGGACACTGAAATGATCTGCTATTGATGAGGAAGAGTCTGAAAGCAAAACAAGATGAACAATGAGGAGCTCAGCTGTGGTTCCTCGCCTCCCTTGTTTAGAGCCCAGACCCACCTGTGGCCGCTCACCCTTCAAGCCAAGCGCAGAATGGGATAATGTCCCCTAGTCCAGACCCAGTGTTCCGGTCAGCATTCTTGCAGCTATAATCTAAAAGACTGACCATAGAACTTAGAGGAAAGAAGATTTGTTTTCTTATGATTTTGAGTTCAGTCCATGTGATGCCGGGGACCATGGATCTCAGGGCATGGTGGTGGGAGGCAGAGAGGGAGAGCACATGGGCTGTGCTCCTCACATCATGGAGGCCGGAAGCAAGAGAGAGAGCAGGGGGAGGAGGAACCATATATAATCTCCAAGGCCACACCCCCAGGGATCACCTCCAGGCACACCCTGCTGGCCTGGGTCACCACCCAGATAAACCCATTGCAGTGGAGTTATCCACTGCTGGGATTACAACCCTCATGACTCCATTCCATCAGCTCCGAACATTAATAAAGGAGCTCTGTAGGGGACATTTCATATCTAACTATAGCACTAAGTGTGCACAGATGACAATCAATACTAAAATGGCATCAGGGCGTGGTGGCGCATGCTTGTTATCCCAGTACTTTGGGAGGCGGAGACCAGAGGATCCAGGTTCACGGCCAGCCTCAGCTCTCTCTCTCTCCTCTCTCTACTTAGTGAGGTTCTCTGCAACTTCGTGAGACCTGGTTTCAAAATAAAGTATAAAAAATTGGGCCGGGGGCGTAGCGCGGAAGTAGAACGCCCCTGCGTTCAATCCCCGGTACCGCAAAAAAAAAATACTAAAATGGCTTATGGCTTAATAAAGGACACCATTCTAGTACCTTGAAAATAAATTCTGGCAAAAACTACAGAGCTACTATTTTTCTCTTGAGCATGCCTGATGGTGACAGGAAGATGATATTATTGAAGGTCGTGGATGCCAACTGACAGAGTACACACAAGACTAGCACACTTGGTCAAGGGAAGTGGTCACGACTGAATTCAATCAACCCAGGTCTGAATCTCGACTCTGCTGTTCATGAGCGGCATTGGCTTGAGAAGCTAGCTTACAAGATGTCTTTGATCTTCAACTGTATCATCTGTAAAATTAAAAACAATGGAGCTAGGTGTGGTGGTACACACCAGTGATCCCACTACTTGGGAGGCTGAGACAGGAGTAGGATCAGCGGTTCAAGGCCAGCCTCACCACGTAGCTAAAATAAGTTGATGACTTAGTGAGACTCTGTTTCAAAATTGCAAATTTCTGGGTTCAACCCCTAGCACCAGTAGTAGTAATAATAATAATAATGATAATAATAATAATAATAATAATAATAAATGACCATTTTATTACACAGCTACCACCTTTGCTGCCATGAATAAATGAGACAGCCAAGAAAGCGCCTTCCCCTTTGCCTGGCATTACAGGAATCACATGCATGTGGAGTCTCTGTCTTCTTGTCCCTCTGAATGTAGTTTGTGGCGTGCATGTCTATACACGTATGTAGACATACGCATTCATCTGCATCTATATCCAAGGGCTGGTTTTTGTTATATTTGGAAGATGGAGAGATAGAGAGAACTATGTTACAAGAACATAGTATTTCATTGTCCTTTAGAAATATAAACAGCTCTGGTTTTACCCTTGGAACTTTATGCTCCCTGAGCTTGATGTGTAGGTTAATTTCTTCCATCCTGTATACATAGTTATTAGTGTTAAAGATTCTTAACACTTTTCTAATAGCAAAGATGGAAAATCCTAAGAAAGTGTTGCTAAATTTAATACCTAGTAAACCCCACCCTCTTTTTCAAGTTTCTAGGATTTATGGCACACGTGAAATTAGCTTGAAAAGTAGGAGAGTCTCTCAGAGCGGCTCTTCCCGAGGAGTCTGACCTTGACACTCGAGTCCCTGTGATTAAGTGTCTGCTCTGAATAATGAGCCTTCCAAGAGCCTGCCTCCTTCAGGGTGCAACATCGCTGTGACAACAATCCTTCCATCTCTTGCAGACCACCCTGAATCTCAAGGTGACATTTCAGGGCAGCATAACTCATTGCTACTAAGCAGCTCCCAGAACAGGGTCAGTCCAAACTGTTGCCTGGTCTCAGTGGAAAGGCAGGAAGAGTAGCCAGTCTTCAGTGCTCAGGTATCAGGTAGCCAAGCAGTTCTGCCGGCTGCTGTGGTGTGTGCCTGTGTGTGTTGCTGGGGATTGAATCCAGGGGCATTCTACCTCTGAGCTAGGCCCCCATCTCTTTCTTATTTATTTTTCTTTTTAGTTTGAAACAGGGTCTCAATAAGTTGCTGAGGGTCTTGCTAAGTTGCGGAAGCTGGCCTCAAACCTGTGATCCTCCTGCCTCAGCCTCCCTAGTACTGGAATTTCAGACGTGTGCTATAATGCTTGGCTCCTGAAGGCTTCTTGCTCTAAGTGAGAAATACTTTTTCTGGGTGCATTCAATACTTATTTCTTAAAGAAGCTCAGTGGGGTCCCAGGAAGATCTAGAATGGACCAATGTCCCATTCTATTCTAGTTGCCTTTTGAAACGCAAGTGAGACATTGCGAGCGGACACAAACCTGAGAGAGTGGAGAGAGAGATGAGCAGTGTGTGACTGACTGCAAAGCGCCCTCTGCCGCACCCAGCGATTACACAGCTACATTTCATGAGCACTTGCTGTGGAGTCTGCATCATGCTAGGACCGAAATAGTGGAGGCGCAGTACAGCGTCCCGTCCTCGGGAGGTGCAGTCAGTGAGGGGCAGATGGGGGCAGCCCGGGCCTCCGCAGAGGTTGGCGTTTGAACACAGGCAGTGTGTCTCACAAGGACTCAGCTCCAGCACTGGCCAGGCTCCACCCAGCTCCACACGCCTTGAGTCTCACTTCACAGGCTGGGACCCTAAGAAACAGAGACAGTGCCGGCAACAGCAGGGGCAGCATCATGAAATATCCTGGCTGGCAGCCCCAGCACCCTTTCTTCAGCTGTCGGGGCCCTTGCTCCTCACCGTGGGTCTTGTTTTTTGTTTTTTTTTTTATACTAGGGATTGAACCCAGGGTCATATTCTACCTCTGAGCTATACCCCCAGCCCTTTTTATATTTTATCTTGAAACAAGGTCTCATTGAGTTGCTGAGTGTCTCACTAAGTTGCAGAGGCTGGCCTCAAACCTGGGATGGTCCTGCCTCAGCCTCCCAAGTACTGAGATTATAGGCATGCACCACCATGCCTGGCTTGTTAGGGTTCTTTTTTCCTGCTTTATACCAGAGTGTGGTTTCCTGGCATTCTCTACAATTTTATGTGCTACTTTGTACCTTTTCTGTCATTTGTTTTCAGTTTAAACAAACTATAGTCAGTCTTGTAACAGGGCTCCTTTAAAATGAAAAGCCCCAAGTTGTTTCCTTTTCCGCAAGCAACTTCCTGTTAAAAATTATTTTTTTTCACTCTCTACACTTTCTCATGCTGAGGATGGGAACCGATACGCTGCTTCCCAGTCCCCACAAACAGAAATCAAGACAAATTCTCTGCCTAACATAGCCTAATAAATCTGCCTAGGTATATTTCCTGGCTTCTCTCTTTATAAAGTGCAACTGCTTCTATAGGACCAGGTAGGGACTAATTAGTTGCTTCTCCCCAGTTTGGGACAAACTGCATTAAGATTAGTTTTTCTTTTTGTATCACTTGCTTGTTTCTTAGTTAGGCAGGTGACTAACTCCAGTCACCCAGGATCCAGGCAGTTTCCCCCAGCTTGCCTGCCAGTAGGAGATTTCTGTTATTGCTTCCTATTTCTGTTATTTCTTGCTTATTAAGAACCCTGTCTGGGTTGGGTGTGGTACTACATATCTGTAATTCCAGATACATGGGAGGCTGAAACAGGAGGATTGCAAGTTCAAGGCCAGCCTGGGAAATTTAGGAAGGGCTGGAGATTTAGTTCAGTGGTAGAGCATCCCTAGGTTCAATCCCCAGTCACACACACACACACACACACACACACACACACACACACACCTCTACCTGGTGGAAACACTGTATGTGTATATGCATATGTGCAAGTGTGTGTATGTGGATACACAATTCCACGCGAAAATGTTAAAATTATTGAAATGCTAAAATGGAGGCTTTACTTAGAATATAAACTTCACAAAAGCAGGACTCCATGGGTATACTTCTCTGCTGTACAAAGCATTCAGAAAGTATTTATACAGTGAACGAATGAAGGGACAGATGGACAGATCTTCGTTACTGGAATCTTTGGATGCATACCACGCTAACCTTTTCACCAATCAGTGGATTGGCACCCAAGAGAAATTTTCACATGAACTTTCTACTTCTACTTTAAATAACTTCATGGCTGTCTGCTTGCAAATCTCCCCCAAATATGCAAATCCTTGACATTACTAAGTGTACCTTGCAGAATCATGCTGATAGCTCATCCGCCTGAGGGAAATGCCATCGTCCTCCAGCCTGATCACCCCAGGCTTCTAAAGATGATTCCTCTCCCTGTTGGGCCAGTATCAACCTCCAGGCAAAATCCTACAGAATCCCTGAATTTTCAAGACAGGGTGCTGTGATTTTGACAGAAAGGCATAGGTTTCTGCTTAAAATGTGTCATGCCCTTAATAGAGCCATTCTGTGCCATGTTTCTACTTACGGTATGTGCAGGTGCAGAAGCACACAGGCTGTACTCAATTGTTGCTTTTTTTATACTTTTATTGGTACATTATAGTCTCACATCATAACATAGTTCATAATGATAGTGACCTACATGCACACAGCACTGGTGGGCTTTCCCCCGGCTCCCTCCCCAATCCTCCTCCCCATATTGAGATTGGCATTGGTATTCTCACAGATTTGCACAAGGTCAGTGGAAGTGTTTCCTTCGTTAATTCTCCATTGCTTTTGTTTTGCACACATCATGTTGAGAAGGAGCTCAGCAGAAGCTAAGCTGGTGCTGCAGCCCTCGTGGTACGGTGTGACAGCGCCCTTGGCAGACACCGCGAGCCCCTCCCACATCCTCCACCAGGAAGAAGACATGGGGAAGAAGACACTGCGGTATCAGCTCATGAGCACTTTGTGGCACTTTTCAAGAGTAGCTGTGGAGTGCACTGGCAAGCCGGAACTTGCAAGAAAACTCACAGTTCTCTTTTATAAAGAGCTGGCCTATGACTTCAGTGAAGACCACCAACCGCAGTACAACTGGGTGTGTTAACCTTTGACAGCATAAACCCTTGGGTGGACGTAATGGCTGAGACTCTCTTTCCTCTGATTGCCTATTACGTTAGCACTGGGAAATGTACTTCTATTTATTTTCTTCACCTAAATTTGAATCCATTTGAGGGAAAGCTCTTCAATTATAGAGAAACTCATTCTGCAGAAATATTTCCTATAGTCATTTATCTGGAAAAGGGTAATTTAGAATGTACACATATACATACACACTCTGCCTTATTTACTTCACCCTATAATTATATTTGTAGATGGTTGCTTGTGTATTTTCTCACTTTAAAATAGAAATTAAAGCTATGATGGCTTGGGTTGATTTAATTTTCCTATGGAGAGGGGTTCCCGCCCAGATCTGCAACTCGGAGTCTGTTACTGTTTCATTCCTCAGTTGATAGGACTGTGGGATCCTAGGATCACCTGTTTTTATTCGCCATTTATTTCATGTTTTAAATCCCCCAGTAGGTGATTATTTAAATCATCCAGGGGAAAAGTATTTGAAGGTGCTCCTTTAGCAAGGTCACAGACTTTCTTCAGTGTATCTTACCCAAATGTGAATAAAAGAAACAAGAAACAAGCTTACAAGGCACCAAAAGAAATTGAGATACTACTGAGCTCGATGTCTTGTGTGTGTGTGTGTGTGTGTGTGTGTGTGTGTGGGTGTATGTGTGTTACTAATGATTGAAACCAGGGCCGTTCTACCTCCTAGCTACATCCCTCAACCCTATTTTATGTTTTCATTTTAAACAGGGTCTTATTAAGTTGCAGAGGCTGGCCTTGAACCTGTGATTCTTCTGTCTCAGCCTTCCAAGTACTGGGATTACAGGTGTGTGCTACTGCACCTAGCTTCACTGTCATTTTTAGCTAATGGAGAAACTGAGACTCAAAAGGGAAGCAAATTGTCCAACATCAGGTCATCCTCATTACACAATAGGAAAGCCCTGGGGCTCTCGGTTGTCTACTTGGTCCAGGGATCTTCCAGATTTATTGACCCCCTGATCCCATTGGTTGGGTTTCGTTATGATCTCTGTGAATCAAATGCATGCTTGGTATGAAAGATGATGAACTGTGGGAGAGGAGTGGACACTCTAAGTTTTTTTCCGGAAATATGATGGAGCCACTGACAGGATTCACCACCTACCCACACCCGCTCACCCAGCTTTGAGCGGCTCCTGCCTTTCACTGGTGTGGAGTGGGCGCATGTCACCCGTAGAACCTTCCCTGCTCCCGCACCAAACAGGGCTCTGAACGTTCCCTGAGATATGTCCACTGATTTCTGATATCTGTGTCTATTCTTGCAGGTCCTCATCTCCAGCTTCCTGTCTTATACCGTCTGCTAACATTCCATTCATCTTCCAAGCTGACATCAGTCGATGCCTTTTCAAAAGCATATGTTCTACCTAGTTCTCTGTGTCCTTCTGAATGTTCATATTCTAGAGTGTTCTGGGCAACATTCTTGTAGATATAATCTAAATGACTGACCATGTAGCTTAGAGGAAAGAAGTTTTTTTATGGTTTCGGGTTCAGTCCACGTGAGGCCAGGGACCACGGATCTCAGGGCATGGTGTCGGGAGATAGAAAGAGGAAGAGTGCATGGGCTGTGCTCACATCATGGAGGCGAGAAGCAAGACAGAGAGCAGGGGGAGGAGGAACCATATATACTCTCCAAGGCCACAACCTTAGGGACCACCTCCTCCAGCCACACCCTACTGACCTACCAGGTACTACCCAGGTAAATCCATTACAATGGGTTTATCCACTGGTGGGATTACAACCCTCACGACTCAATTACATCAGCTTCAAACATTAATAAGTGAGCTCTTTAGGGGACATTTTATATCTAACTATAACATAGAGTTGTACAGTATCTATTTTACTTTTGTAGCCCTTGAAGTACCTAGCATTTATTTAGCAAATATTTACTGAATACTAGCTCTCATACTCTGATAAACACTTAATAAACATTCAACAATGATGCGTTAATGAATTAATGAATGAATAAACGATGGCACCCATGAGTCCATTCTGGACCAGACACTGCAGCTCTAGCTTCTTTCTGGGGTGCTGTATGTGACATCCTGTCCTGATTTCTGAAGCACATTGAGTAGCAGGCGAACCCTATGTCACGGTGTCAAAACCATGTAAAACTTGACCCCCAGAACTCTCAGAGTATTGTTTCCAAACTGAACCGAATGTGTCATTCAACTTTCTACATATTATCAACCTCTTCAATTTTTAATGCTCTTCTATTCCCCCATTTATGTCCCTTCCTTTCTCTTTAGTCTGAATACTTCGACTTCCTTCTCCAAAACTGTGCAGAGACCCCCCTGCCCACTCCTTAACCATGCTGAGCCTTTGATTTCTTATATGTCTCTACCAGAAACCAAATATCCCCTCACAGGCAATACGTGACCTTCTAATACTTGTTCAGCTCCAATACAAGGGAAAGCACTTTGATTTGCTTATAGTCAAAGTCTTTAACAACACTGTATCAAAAAACATGCTTCCTCCTGGCATCATCCCTGGGGCAGATGCAGATCTGGCTTCTGTTATAGCAGCAGCAGGCACCTAGATGAACGCGTCATCGTCCCTCCCTTCAGCGGCCTCAGGGCTTAAAGTGTACAGGTAGATAGATCATTCTAACAGTGTCAAGAGCACCTCGAGGACTCTCAGAGCCTGGACCCGGTACCACAGTAAAACAGGCCTGGTGACAAGGAGGCTTTCTCTAGGCCCCAACTAAAGGAATCTTATTACGAAGTTGCAATGAGTCGGAGACGGTGTGAGAAGGCGAAAAATGCCTAGTGCATCTCAGAGCATCCGGCACGAACATCAACAAAAATTCAATGCCCAATAAAGCGTGAGTTTACATATGCTTTTCATCTTCTATGTCTACAATATGAGTTCAAATATGAGTTTTCACGTCCCATTTCTGTAACATTTCTGTAAAAGTACTTCTGTAATACTTCTCTAGTATTATGTCATAGTTCTGTAATAATTTCTTTTTCTTCATCATCTCCTGCTACTCCTATCTAACACTCACCCTTTAGGTTTACATCTGATTAATATTACCAAAGCATCATTGTTTTTTTCATGTGATACCCTGAGGTCTATTCCATAAGCTCCAAATTCCTCAACTAAACATTCCAGGACCCTATACTGAGACCCCAATCTGCATCTCCGAACATCACTTTTCTGTACTGTTTGTAGTAGTTCGTTTAGTCTACCCCTGTCCCCTACATCGCCACTCAGTCCTTCAGAGGGTGCAAGGCTCCTCAAGACGTTGATAAGCCACGGACAGACCGCTAATAAGAAGGGCCACTAAATGGAGGGAAGATGCTCAGGAATGCAAGGGTCACAGTCTGTCTGGAATCCGATGACCAAGGGAAGAACCAAGAAATGCCAGAGAGGGCTTCTCCGTTTACTCCAGTTATGGGGAATGAATGCTTGGGTCTGCAAAACTGATCAAGACACATTGTTTACTAGATCTTCAGCAGTTTTCACTTTGAATTTTTTAAAATGCTGCAAAAAAGGGCATTTTTCTTTTTTCTATTTGTAGCTCTACTCCCTGCATCAGAAAGAGCGAAGGCAGGTGGTTGAAAACACAAGTTTAACAGAGGAAAACAATTTGTCGGTTACTTTCAAGCGTGCTGGAAATCACTGGAATTGAAAACGGGGACTTCAGTGTCGTCAGCGTTGATGATTGGTTCTCTCTTAGTCTCTGCTTTCCTGCTTCGCTCCTAACGACCCTCCATCCCGTTTCCTGTGCCTTCACGTCCATGTCCGCCAGCATCCGAAAAAGCTGTCATTTGTCTGCAGGTAGCAGCAACTCATTTGCAATTGTGGAACTCCAGCCTTTATGAATTCCCCCTTTCCTGTTATTCTGTAATTAAGTTATGGCGTAGTGTGTAATCTATCTCTTCATTCTCTGGCTTCCAGCGTGGTGCAGTCATATTAAAATTGTCGGCTGGGAGTGGATCATCTATTTTATAGATCAATGAATTCAGTAAAGTCTTGGAACATGCAGGCACACATACAGGTGCGCACGTGCGAACACACACTCACACACACACAGATTTACTTCTAGAGACAATTTTGCAGCTACTGTGGAAGAGTGAGGCTCAGGATATACAAAACCAAACTTTTGACTGTAGGAGACCAGAATATTCCACCCTATAATATGCCTTTTTAGCATAAGGATAAATACTAGTATTATTATTATTATTTGGGGAGAAACAGCAGACACAGGAGTGGCTGTTGAAAACAGAGCAGATCCTACCCTTTTATAAGAGAAATCAATATCTGGGCCTGGGTGTGTAGCTCAGTGGCAGAGCACTTGCCTCGCATGGTGGAGCCCTGGGTTCCATTCCCAGCTCCACCATGAAAAGGAGAAAAGGAAAAATGTATTTAGTGATAGAAAGAAAGTAGTACACACTCCAAGAGTCTGAAAGACAGGGTAGAATGCAGGTGTTGGGGAGAAACTTGCTGGCTACATCTTAGCCAGTGTGTATGTGTGTGTGTGTGTGTGTGTGTGTGTGTGTGTGTGTGCACACTGAGGACTGAACTCGGGAGCATTCAACCTCTGAGCTACACCCTCAGCCTCAGCCTTTTTTATGCTGAAACAGTGTCTTGCTAGGTTGCTGAGAGTCTCACTATTGCTGAGGCTGGTCTCAAACCTGCGATCCTCCTATCTCAGCCTCCCAAGTACTGGGATTACAGGCATGCACCACGCCCAGCTGTGAGGCATATTTTTTTTTTCAGTACCGGGGATTGAACCCAGGGGCGTTCTACCTCTGTGCTACACCCCCGGCCCTATTTTTTTATACTTTATTTT
>PVJS01007176.1:34369-57249 GCA_004027185.1 Glis glis | reverse complement strand
CGGTACCGGGGATTGAACGCAGGGGCGTTCTACCTCCGCGCCACGCCCCTGGCCCTATTTTTTCTATGCTTTATTTTTGAAACCGGGTCTCACGAAGTTGCGGAGGGCCTCGCTAGGTAGAGAGAGAGAGATAAGGAGAGAGAGAGAGAGAGAGGGAAAGAGAGAGAGAGAGAGAGGAGAGAGGAGAGAGAGAGAGAGATATTGATCGCACGCGCATGCGCGCTGAGGTTGGCCGCGAACCCGGATCCTCCGGTCTCCACCTCCCAAAGTACTGGGATTACAAGTGTGCGCCACCACGCCCGGCTGCCAGCCCTATTTTTTATACTTTATTTTGAAACCGGGTCTCATGAAGTTGCAGAGGGCCTCACTAAGTAGCTGAGGCTGGCCGCGAACCCAGATCCTCTGGTGTCCGCCTCCCAAGTACTGGGATTACAAGCGTGCGCCAGTACGCCTGGCGCTTTATTCTTTATTTTGAAACAGGGTCTAAGTTGCAGAGGGCCTCACTAAGTAGCTGAGGCTGGCCGCGAACCTGCGATCCTCCTGTCTCAGCCTCCCAAGTACTGGGATTACAAGTGTGCACCACCACACCCCGCTCCTTTTTATTTTAAAACAGGGTTTTGTTAAGTTATCACGTGCTGGTCTTGCACCTGTGATCCTCCTGTCTCAGCCTCCCAGGTACTGGGATTATAGGTGAGCGCCACCACGCCTGGTATCAAACACTTCCTTTTTCCAAAGCGGAATCCTGAAATTAGATTATCAAGTCCTAGAGGAGCCCACTCTCTGGCTGCTATGCGGAGCTGCAGGTTGAGGATGGAGGGTGCGGGGAGGGCTGGAGTCCTACCCCCCGGGATCCCCCTTCCTTTCCTCCCGTGCCCCCCCATCTTCCTCGCTTTCTACACCCCAGCCAGCCACTCCTCACACCTTCTTCAAGAACCAGTGTGAGCCCCAAAGCCCTTCTCTGGGCGCGGCCTGTCGAGGCCTCGTGAGCATCAAGGCCTGAATGAGGAACTTGGGCTGGGAAAGCAGAAAACTGGGTTCCAGCCCCGCTCAGGTGTGGCATCGAGGAGCCAGGAACTCTGCAGGTTAACGCAGCCTCACCAGTGCAGCCCGGGGCCGCCACCTTTATGCAGTGAGAATACTGTTTATTGAGAATGGCTCATTACAAACAAAATATATTTATGTATAAAATCTCTGCAATGCAAAAGATCCCTTTCATCCCCGTGGCTAGTGATCAAAGCCGCCTGCCGTCCTGTGTGGCTCGAGGCTGCGGTGGCCGCAGCGTGAGGACAGGCCGGGCAGGTGCCAGGTCCTTCCCAGCCCCTTCTCGTGACTTCTGCAGAAACGCGCATGGCGTGGCTCGTCCTGCCTCCGCGCCCCGCCTCAGGCAGATGCGACTTGGGGATGGGCAGCTTCCTTGTTAATCTTACAGAGAGGTGACCTCTAACTTGTGATTTGCCCTGAGAAGCCATCGTCTGGGCCCAGGGACAGCAATTTCCCAAAGTCCCGGATGGACGAGTGCAGTGACCACTCCGTGACAGCTGCCCGCTTCCAGCCATCCGGAAGCGCCGCTTCCTCCGGTCGGTCCCCCTCACCCAGCTACTCGCCCCACAGCTCTCCCTGAGCCTCTCCTGAGGACGCCCACACCCCACGCCACCGTGTGTGCTCCTCCGGGGCTCGGGCCGGAGTTCCCTGGGACCTGGGGCCACCCGGCATTAAGGCAATAGAAGTGGACCAGACTGAAGCCAACGCCAGTCTCTGAAGCCCAGGGTGGCCGCCTGGCTGGCAGCGCTTCCGCTCCGCCCAAAGCCGCGGCTGTGGGGCCAGAGACCTGGGTGGTGACAACCCGGTAAGCGGGTCCCACCTTTGCCCCTCAGGGTTCCCACAGTGAGGGAGGGACCAGCTGGCGGGTGGGGAAGCAGCTGCCACCTTGGACACTGGAAGACCAAGCCCCAGGAATCCAGAGGCAGCCCAGGAGGGGTGGGTGCCCCCAGTCCCTTTGGAAATGACCCATTTCCCTTACTTCTTAGGCCCAGACCTGGGTTCAAGACTCGGCTCCACCACTGTCCCGGGTGGACTGTCCCCAGATGGGCCGGCCTCCTGCTCTGTAAGGTGAGGGGGTGGTGCTCAGACCACTGGCCAGGGTCCCCTGCACTTCGAGAAAGACCCCCGCCCAGCTTGGCTGCCCTATGAAAAGAGGTGTTAGTGGTTCCAAAGTACCTGCGGTCTATTATTGTTTGACTTGAAAGTACCACTCGGCCCACAAAAGTGAAAACTTAAATCTCCATAGAACTAATACACCTGCTCCCAGCAAAAACCAAAAAAACAAAATAAAAAGGAAAGAAAGGAAGGACCCAGCTCCAGCCCACGCTACCTGCTAGGCCGTGTGACCCTGTGCAAAAGGTCCTGGCGAGAAACCAGGGCGCAGAGGCAGCTGCTTCAGTAGAGGCCCCAGCACCCAGCCTCCAGCCCAGGCTCCCCACGCCCAGCGAACGGCCCCTGCTAGCAGGAGTCAGGCCGGTAACCGGGGTCTGGAGGCCCCGTGGGTGTGCGCTGTCTGCTGGGCCCCAGCCCACTCCCGAGCGGAGCTGGAGTACCTGGAAGGCTGCCCGGGCCCTGGCCTGCAGAGCAGAGTGGTCAAGGTGTCTACACTGCGTGGCAGGGGACGGTGGCCCCGTAACTGGTCACAGATGCCTGGGCCCACCAGAAGGCAGGCGGTGGTGGTAGTGGGCACAGGGCACAGGGGCTCTGCGGCACTTCCAGGTCAGGGTGGGGTGCTCGGCTCCAGGGGCTGGGGCTCGGCCACACAGCTGCGTCCTGACAATGGTGACAGGTCAAGCGACTTCTCTCCTGGGCTCAGGCCCGAGACGGGGGCGGATCTCTCCCTTCGCCACGGGTCTGGCTGGAAGGCCACAGGGCCACTGTTGGGGCTGGACTGCCTCTGGGCACAGATGGGTCAGGCCTGGGGTACCGGGACACAGCGCTGGTGGAGAGCGCAGATGCACCCGTTTCCCAGAGTTCCCCGGGGCTTCCTCTTCCAGTCCCAGCGGCCCCCAGCTCCGACATCCTGAGGGGCCAGGCTGGGGATGGGCTGTGGGGTCCGAGGGCCCGGGTACAACAGGCTCCTGCCGTCAGCTGTCCAGGTAGACGAAGAGGATGTCCTCGTCTGTGCCGTAGCTGGTTCTGGCCTCCTCAAAGTTAGTGATGCTGGTGCTGCACATGCCTGCTGGGAGGGGCGGGCAGAGGGGGTCAGCGGCGGGAAAGCAGCCAGCCTGCTGCGCCCAGGGAGCTGGATGAGGTCTTGCTGCGTCCCGCCTGCCTGGCCATCCCTTTGAGCTCAAGTCCTCTGTCCCCGGGAAGCCTCCCTGCGTATCCTGGCCTTCGGAAGCTTTCTCTCTCTCTCTCTCTCTCTCTTTTTTTTTTTTTTTTTTTTTTGGTGATAGGGATTGATGAACCCAGGAGCACTCTACCTCCAAGTTACACCCCCAGCGCTTTTTATTTATTATTTTTTAATTTCTGGAATGGGGTCTCATAAGTTGCTGAGGCTGGCCTTGAACCTGCGATCCTCCTGTCTCAGCCTCCCAAGTACTGGGACGACAGGCGCAGGCCCCACCCGGTTCAGGAGCTCTTTCTCTGGCCTTCCCCAGTTTAGCAGATGGAAAACTGAGGCCCAGAGAGGGAAGAAACACGCTCCAGGCCACAGAAGGATCAGGGAAGTGGTTCCCTGAGCCCCGGGGGCAGTGGGCAGTGTGGCGCAAGGGCCAGGCCTGGCCAGGCTTTCTAAGACGAGGGTGCTGGCTGTCCCAGGAGGACCCAAGTGAAGACTGCGGCCTGTACAATGTAAGCTGTTGAGGCGGGGCCCTGGGCAGGGGTGTGGGGGGCAGGGGTGTGGGAGGCAGGGTGACTGGAGGCCAGGACCATGGCCACGGGTTGGTGGCATGTCTACTTGCATGGCCAGAGGGGGAGCCCTGATGATCAGCATGCGGGAGGAGCAGGAGCGTTGGGGGACGGCAGGGAGGAAGGTCTGGCCACACCAGCTCGGATGGGAGGAAAGGGGAGCCGGGCACAGCCCCGTGCGGCCACCCTGCCCAGCACTCACGGTCGGCGTAGGCCGGGTTGTTGTAGAAGATGCAGCCGGTGGTCCTGTTGTAGCCGCGCAGCACGATGAAGTGGCCCTGGTAGTCGGGGGTGCGGCAGAAGCAGCGGTGGCCGCTGGGGGTGAAGCAGCAGTACTTGACGGGGCTGGAGCACAGGTCACAGCGTAGCAGCCCTGAGTTCACCAGTACGATGGCCACGTGGCCCTGCGCCAGGTGCGCCTGGATGTCCTGCACGCTCACGGTGCTGCGGGCGGGAGCGGGGTCAGCCGGTCTCTCCGGTGGACGGACCCCTGCCTACACCCATTGTCCTGTTTACAAAACTGGGGACCTGGCTTGTCCTCCCTCCGCCTCAATCTCCTTGCACATGGGAATGTCCCTGCTTGTCACTGTGGCCCAGGGCCAGACAGGACCCGCGCGCGTGTGTCAGGGGGGCTCCAAGAGCGCACAGGACCAGCTGGCCCTGTCAGGAAGGGCAGACAGGAGGTCAGCTCCAGATGCGCACAGGTGAGCGCTCTAAGAGCACACGGAACCTAGCCTGGACGGTGGATTTTTTTGGCCAAGCCCCCATTTCTCCTTTCCCCACAATCCTGTGTGATTTACACTGCAAACAACCAAAGATTCAGAGCCAAATGCTCTTCTGAAAGGGACAGTTCTTTTTCTCTAAGGCCCCTCGTGGAGGAAGCTGTCGCTCAGGAAACGTGCACAGGGGAGCCCCGGGTTAGCAGAGCCGCTGCCCGGAGCTGTCCTGGAGGGAGACTCGTAGGAGCGGGCTGTTCTGCGCCCTCACGTCCATATAAAACCCCAGAAGGGACTGAAGGGGTGGGGGCTCCCCTGTTTTCGCTGAAGGGGCTGCTCACCAGTCCTTTTTTTTTTTTTTTTTGCTGTACTGGGGATTGGACCCAGGGGCGTTCTACCTCTGGGCTACACCCCCAGCCCTGTTTTTTATTCTTTCATTTGAAACAGGGTCTCACTAAGTTGCAGAGGGCCTCACTAAGTAGCTGAGGCTGGCCACAAACCCGGATCCTCTGGTCTCAGCCTCCCAAGTACTGGGATTACAAGTGTGCGCCACCACGCCTGGCTCACCACTCCCTTCTTAATCATCTCCTCGGGTGGTGGCGTCGGCCGCGAGGCCTGGCCTGACTCCAGCCTCAGCGGAGTCGCATGGCAGTCTGTTTGGCTGCCTTGCCCGAGGAAACATGTCATTTTTCCATTGAGTCCCTGAAACCAAATTGCTGGCGGAGTTCCCCACATGTGTACGAGGGGGGGCCTCGGCTGTGGTGGGGGCAGGGCGGGTGGAAATGCTGGGATTGGATCACAGCACAGCCATAGCGCTGGGGGCGGCTGGGGGCAGGTCTCCTCCAGCCTCAGCTTTTTCCCCTGAGAATGGGACAGCAACTGCCTTCCCACTCAACGGGGCAGCACCTGTCAAGGGCCCCTAAATAAACATCGGTCGCCTTTCCTTCCGACGCGTGCTCGTGTTGCTGAAGCACGAGTAGAGATTTATTTCCCTGTTTTCCAAATCATCTATCAGGCGGTTATGTTACATTAATGATGAAAGTATAAATTTGTTGAGAAAGGGGCAGCCTAAGAACAGTCCCAGGAGGCCTGGCCAGGGACAAGAGGCAGGAGGCCCAGCGCGCTCCACGGCGGGCCCAAAGAACGCCAGCGACATCCGGCAGGCTGCCCCCAGGGTCTGCGTGACTCCAGCCCCAGCGCGTGGATGAGACGGCCGAGGCCCAGGGAAGGTCACAGCGGCTGGGAACAGGCTTCCAGAGGCGGCCTACATGTCGGGTCCTCCCTGTCCCTGTCCCCCGCCCTGCCAGAACGTTCCTCGGCTGTCACCCCTTCCACGCCAGCACCCTGCGAACAGTCCAAGGGCTCTTGCTCACCTGTCCTCGCAGATCCACCCCGGGGTATGCAGCCCCTCTGATCCCCCTGTTATCGATGGAAAAGCCGAGGCTCCAAGGGGCAGGTCAGTGGCCGTGGCGACCCACGCAGGAGACCCCGATTCTGCCTGACTCCAGAGCCCCAGCCCCTCCCAGACACCACCCTAAGGCCACCCCGCAGGGACCCCCACGTGCCCACGGGCGGCTCACCATTTCTCCACCAGCACCTTGCAGGCCTTGGCTTCTGCAAACAGCCGGTTCACCCGGGTCTCCTCCGTGTCAAAGTGCTTCCTGTAGAAGGACTGGAGAGGAGGGCAGGCTGGAGTGGCTTCCGCCCGGCTGCCCTCGCCCCGTTTGGATGAACCAAAGAACATGTTTTGTTTTGTTTTGTTTTGTTTTGGTACTGGGGAATTGAACCCAGAGGCATTCTACCTCCAAGCTACACCCCCAACCCGATTTTATTTATTTGGAAACAGGGTCTCACTAAGTTGCTGAGGCTGGCTTAGAACCTGTGATCCTCCTGTCTCAGCCTCCCAAGTACTAGGATTACAAGCATATGCCACCATGCCCAGCTAAAGAACATGTTATAGGAGGAGGAGTGGTGGAGGGCAGGGGAGGCTGGAGGGCAGGGGAGGCTGGAGGGCAGGGGAGGCTGGAGGGTAGGGGAAGCTGGAGGACATGGGAGGCTGGAGGGCTGGTGGCGCGCGCAGGTAGACACTGTCTGTCCTGGATAAGGGAGCGCACAGAACCACACTGAGCATGAACAGGACCCCCAAGGGCTGGGTGAGCAGCTGGGCTTGGGCCAGCTTCCGGGGAAGACTGGTCAGTCTCCAACAGGTGCCAGCAGAACCGGGAAGCACCGGGCCAGGAGAGTGAGGCTGGGCCTCGGAGGAAGGCTCGGCCGCAGCTTGGCTTAGCCAGGCACGGTCCGCGGAACACACCTTGTTTGGTGCAGGGAGGCCAGAGCCCCCATGGGGGAGGCTGGAGACCCCGTTCTCAAACCCCTTTCTCTCCCTCAACCAATCTAGATCCATTCGCCCTCTTCCCTTGGCCTGGAAGGTTCAAAGGAGAGTTAGGCTGACCGGCACTGGCTACCGTGTGGCAACCTTTTTGGGAATGGAGCCAGCGGTGACAGCTCTGCCAAGTACTGGAGCCTGGGTCAAGACCTGCTTCGGGGACAGACAAGACTGGCTTTAGCTTGGCAGGGAGGCCGAACACACTGGTGTGTGGGCACAGCCATCAATGTTGGCATTGTTTATCAAGTGAAAAAAAAAAGGAAAGACATGATTTTTTTTTCTTCCAGAACACCAATTACCCAGCTTAGAGCTAGCTGTCCTGGTGAGACAGAAGAAAATGGGCAAATGACAGCCACGTGAAGTCACAGCGATGCGCTCTGAGGCCCTGCCGGCCTGTGCAGGCACGGGAAGGAAGGACATGGGAAGATACCCCTCCGCACACCCCCGAGCGTGGTAGAAAAGGCAGGCGCCGGACTTGGCGCTTCGATGCTCCAGGCAGGCCGGGCCTCCCAGACCCCGCTCAACACGGCCGCACGTCCTGCCGGTGGCCTGTCTGCCGCTGCACACCCAGGTGCCCCGGGGGCCAGGCCTGCCGCTTCGCTCTCTCTTCGACCGCTCACCTGGTTCTTATAGCCCTTGTCGACGCCCAGGGTCTGGGTGCAGAAGCGGTGCCTCACGCCGAAGTGGCGCATCAGGTAGGCCAGGTCGATGGTCCAGATGCTCCTGGCCAGCCGCAGCTCCTGCAGCGCGCTCTCAAACTCCCCGTCGTCCAGCTGGCCCAGGTACCTGCGGGCGACAGGCCGGCAAGCCCCGTTTGCGCTCAGGGCTGGACCGGGTCAGCCTCCACCTGTGGGCCTCACCGCTGTGAGGTCCTGCTCCCCAGAGGGCTCCTTCCTTCGTCAGGGCCAGGCTGCCTGAGCACTGTCCTGGAGCGGGGGCCTGGATTCTGCTCTCTGTGTCTCTAGTGTGGGCTGTGTGACCTGGGGCATGCTGCTGGCCTCTCTGATCTTGTCTCTACGATGATGCCCGTGGGTCACACTAGTGCTTTCTGGGTTTTCTGGTGTGTGTGTGTGTGTGTGTGTGTGTGTGTGTGTGTGTGTCAGTGCTGGGGATCGAACCGAGGGCCCCATACATACTAGGCAAGTGCTCTACCACTAAACTATACCCCCAGCCCAACCACATCAGTGGTTTTCAGTTTTAGGCACTGAACCCTTTTATTGACCCCGTTTTCCCAGGATTCCGGGATGTTTGCTAGATAAGGGAGAGGCTGATCTGGGTCCCAGGCAGCTGCTGAAAACTTGCGTGCCAGGGGATGGCTCCGGTCCCTTCTGGCTCTGACTGTCGCAGTTCCTGTCATATTCACACGGCCTCAGCTCCACAGCCTCCTAGGGTCCACAGGCCAGAGGATGCCGTCTGCCCTGGGGCTGCCCGGGCACTTCCCTGGCCCTTGGAAGCTCCCAGGCATTCCCAGATTGGAGCCCCGGGTGGCCTGCCCCCCTCTTGCTCACTCTCACAGGTGTGGGAGGGGGCCGATCGCAAGCTGTAGCCAGAGACAGCCGCTCGGAAGATGAGTGCTAGCCAGTAGCTTCCTGTGTCCCCCCAAGCTGCAGCAGGTGGTGTGGACAGGGAGCCCCCGCTCACCGCAGGACCATCCTGGAGCAGGCCAGGCCGCAGTCCCAGTGGTAGAGCTGCTGGATGATGGGCACAGGCAGCTGCACAAAGTCCCCTGCGTGGAAACAGAAGGAGGGTCAGGGCCTGGGCGCAGCGCCCGCAGCCCTCGGCCCCTGCCTGGGCCCTGTGGCGGCTCGGGGGCCTCCCCCAGCCTTCCACTCTCCTCACAATCCCCGTGATCTCCCCCACACCCCAGCCACAGCTGGGCCTGCTCGAGACCCCCGTGCACAGGCGCCCGGTCTCTCAGGTGCCTGGCTCCTGACCTGGCGCCTCTGCTTCCTCCAGGCAGAACCCGCGCCTGTCATGACCCCTGACCCGGGTCCCCTGCCTTGACGCTCCTGGCCGAGACCCTAACGCGGGCCCTTGGACATTACTTCTCTGAGGTGCTCCCCTTTCAGCCTGGCTCCCCATTCTGTATACACGGAGCACCCCGGGCCTCTCCCTAGAGTCCTTTTTTGTTTTTGTTTTTTGCAGAACTGGGGATGGAAGCCAGAGGCATTCTATCTCTGAGTTGCCCCCCCCACCTTATTTTATTTCTTATTTTGAAACAGGGTCTTGCTAGGTTGGTGAGGGTCTCATTACTTTGCTGAGGCCAGCCTCGAACCTATGGTCCTCCTGACTCAGCCTCCCACCTATGGTCCTCCTGACTCAGCCTCCCAAGGACTGAGATTACAGGTGTGCGCCATCACGCCGGCTAGAGGCTTTCCTTTGGAGGAGCTCTGAGGAAGCAGGATAGGGCTGTCTTGCTTCCTGCTTTAGACCAGGACTGGCACACGTGAGGTGCTTAGCAGATAGAAGAGTTCACGGGGCCCTGGGAGGTTTGCCTGGCTCCAAATCCCTCGGGACCAGTAACACACGAAGGCCGCACTTAGGAAGGGACTGTCGAGCGAGCTGTGTAAGGGGGATGCTCTCGCAAGATCCCCACTGTGGCTGGGCCACCTCTCAGGCCGTCCTCGCCAGGCTGTGACATGGAGCAGAAAGGCCCTGACCTAGGTGTCCAGCGCTGGCTCTGCCACTGGGTGGCTGTGGCCTGGGCAACTGACTTCCTCTCCCTGGCCTGAGCGTGGCCATCCCTGAAGTGGGGGACTTTGGTCTGATACGGCCACTCGATTGACACATGCTTCCAAGAACCGAGTGGGTACTTGGCACATGCGCTGCAGGACCGCAGTGAGGGCCACAAGCAAGCGCCCTGTCCTGGGGGACTGCGAAAACAAGTGATCGAGGCTAGGAAAACGGCGAGGTGTGCCTCAGAGAGGTGACAGGGAGCACAGGGCAGAGAGGGGACAGCGTGTGCTGAGGCCCTGAGTGAGGACAAACTGGCACGTGGCTTGCAGGACCTTCCTACTCTGCTGTCCCATGAATCAAGACAAAGTTCAGGGTCTAAAGAACCAGATGGGACGCCAGGTGTGGCGGTGCATGCCTGTAATTGTAGTACTTGGGAGACTGAGGAGGATCGCAGGTTCGAGGACAGTCTCAGAAGGTAGTGAGACCCTCAGCAATTTAGTGAGACTCTCATCAACCTAGTGAGACCCTGTTTCCAAATAAAAATAAAATAGGGCTGGGGGTGTAGCTCGGAAGTAGAATGTCCCTGGGCTCAATCCCCAGTGACACACACACAAAAATAATAAATAAATAAAATGAAATAAAATAAAGAACCAGATGGGGGTGAGGATGTAGCTCTGTGGCAGAGTGCTCACCTAGCATGCACAAAGTCCTTGGTTTGATCCCCAGCATGGGCGTGGTGAAGCACGCTTGTAGAGGGTCTCAGGTTTGAGGTCAGTATCTGCAACTTAGCGAGACTCTCTTTCAAAATAAAAATAAAAAGGGCCGGGGGGTTAGCCAAGTGTGGTGGCACACACTTATAATCCTAGTACTTGGGAGGCTAAGACAGGAGGATCACAGGTTCAAAGTCAGCCTCAGCAACTTAGTGAAGCCCTGTTTCAAAATAAAAGAATAAAATCGGGCTGGGGGTATAGCTCAGAGGTAGAATTCCCCTGGGTTCTACCCACAATACCACGAAAAAATATATAAAAAATAAGCTGGGTGTGGTGGCACAAGCCTGTAATCTCAGTACTTGGGAGGCTGAGACAGGAGGATCGCAGGTTCAAAGTCAGCCTCCACAACTTAGCGAGGCTTTCAGCCACCTAGCAAGACCCTGTTTCCAAACAAGAAATAAAATCGGGCTGGGGGAGTAGCTTGGAGGTAGAATGCCTTCCAAGGTACACGACTGGCTCTGTGCAGAGCCACCCCATCACCCGCCTGCCTGCCAGACCCCTCCCACGCTCCCCGCAGGCATCAGCCGTGGAGTGTGCCCTGGCCCTGCCAAGCCCCAGCCTTCGTCTGAGTCTCAAGCTCCCACCCTCCTCCCTCTGACCCTCCCCAGCCTTCAGGGCCTGGCTCCGAGGCCACCACCTCTGGGGTCTTCCCTGGCCCCACCCTGGCCAGGCCCTGTCCCTCCTGTGGACCCCTCTGGGCCGGGGTTCCTGCCTAGGCTAAAGGATGCAGCGCTCTCACGGAGCTTGTCTGTGCCCTGCAGGGGGGTTTCGATGTTCTCAGGGGGTGGGAGTTTATGATAGCTCCCGGCCACTCCTAACCTCCGAGGGTGTGCAGCAGGGCCCGGGCCGGCGAGGGCAGGATGGCACAGGCCAGCCAGGCCGCCTGCTAGCTGAGTCACCCGACTTCTCTGCTTCTCCTTTATGAAAGGGACCACAGTAGCTGCCAGCCCACGGGGAGCTAATGTGAATCATGCCCCCAGCTGGGGATGGCGGGGCTGGGGTGGCCCCAGGCACCTCTAGAAGGAAAGGGACGCTCACGCATTGGCCTCCTAACACTGCCACGGATTCAGTCCTGCCCGACTCCCGCCCACCCTTTACCCGAAATCTACCCCCTCTGCTTCCGCACGCATCAGCCAGCGGAATCCCCTCCACGGATTCCCACCGCTCTCAGAACGAGGTTCTCACCTCTGACCTTGACCTGCAGGCCCTGCCAACCTGGGTCCACCAGGCTCGCCTCAGCCTGACCTGTGTGCCAGCTGCCTGTGAGCCCAGCCGCTTCCGTCCCACCCCAGGGCCTTGCTACATGCGGCACTCCGTCTGCAACTCTCTTCCCCTGCTGCTGTTGTCATTCAAGGCCCTGTTCAAAATCTCCTTTTCTTTCTTTTTTTTTGTTTTTGTGGTACTAGGGATTGAACCTAAGGATGTTCTACTTCTGAGCTACAGCCCCAATCCTATTTTATTGTTTATTTCGAAACACAGTCTCACTAAGTTGCGGAGGGCCTCCTGTTGCTAAGGCTGCCCGTGAACCTGCGATCCTCCTGTCTCAGCCTCCCAAGTACTGGGATTACAAGTGTGCGCCACTACGCCCAGCTCAAAATTTTTTTATTTTGAAACAGGGTTTTGCTAAGTTGCCAAGGTTCTCACTAAGTTGCTGAGGCTGGCCTCAAACCTGCAATCCTCCTGTCTCAGCCTCCCAAGTACTGGTACTACAGGTGTGCACTACTGTGCCCCGCTCTGTTTGTTTAAGTGCTTAGCAACAATGAAAGAAGCTACTGTCTCCCTACTAGACCGTAAGCTTCCTGAGGGCAGGTGCTAGGATCTGAATGTGTCCCCCCAAATTCATGTTGCAATGTAATTCTCATGGTGGAGATATTAAGAGGTACTCACGTCCTTTGGGGAAGTGAATCAGTCATGGGTGCCCTCCCCTCATAAATGAACCAGTGCCTTAGGGTCAGAAGAGCCAGGCATGGTGGCGCAAGCCTATAATCCCAGTTTTGGGAGGCTGAGACAGGAGGATCACAGGTTCGGGGCCAGCCTCAGCAACGTAGTGAGATCCTGTTTCAAAATAAATGAAGGTGACTAACACCCCACACTCTACTCTCCAGGGACTTACACAGCCTTTCTGTCTTTCTCTACCCAGGCTGATTACTCCCAGCTTCGCTCTGGCATAACCTTTAGTCTGGAATATCATCTCCTATCTCTGAAAGTCCAAATGTGCTGGTCCTTCTCCCTCCGAGGGCCCCTCAATGTGGAGTCGCTGAGGGCATCTGCTTTCCCCACTGGACAGAGTTCTACAGTGACAGCTGGGGACGGGGTTGCATTTGCTTCCTCCTAGCCCTTGGCAGACATGCTTGGTGAACAGTTTTCCAGAAAGGCCTGAGCCCTGGAGATGGCCAAGCCTACTTGTCAGTGCAGTGATCCCCACCCCAGGATCCAGACGACAGGCCCCTCTCACTCCACGGCCTGGGCTCTGGCACCGATTAGCTGGTCCGTCTTGTGCCCAGCTATAAACTATGACGCGGGGCAGCTGCTCTCTCGGGCCCTGGGAGGTGCCGATGCCCCTCCTCTTCTTGCCCTGAGCCCTAGAACCCCATGATCCTGAGGCCCCATGGAGTAAACATCCCCATTTGGCCACCCCAGTCTTGATACAGACAGGTCAACCCATTCAGAGACGTTCCTGTGGGGGGTGATAAGGGTAAGTGAGGCCTTGACATTTGTCCTGATAACAGCTTTAGGCTTCAGAGCCCAAAGCTGCTGCCAAATATTGATGCCTGAGGCCAAGGGACAACCCCACCTGAGACCTAGGGTCACCTGGAAAGCCCTGGCCTGGCTTCAGTTAGTGGCTGTCACTAGGGAATGAAGGCTGTCCCTGGACACTTAACCCCTCTTGGCCCCAGTCTGCACATGCACAAAAATGCCAATAACCATGGTAGCCCACTTTCCTGGGTTGTTAGGAGGACTAACTGAGGCACTGCATGTAAACAATTTAGCACGATGCCTGCCTCACAGAAAGCTCGGACAAACGTGAGCCATTACCCCCACGAAGGCTCAGGAAAGGGAAGTATCTTGTCAAAGATGCCAAGAGTCAGAAAATTGGAAGAGTAGGGCCGCAAATTCCACAGAGCGTCTGCTCCTACCCCACACCGCAATCACAAAAGAGAAGGCTCCCTGGGGGTGATGCCCTGGTCCCTCTGCCCCCTTTAGGGTTCTGGATCCACATGCTCTTGACTTCTATGAGTTAGTGTCTCACCTTACAGTAAACATCAACCTTGTACCTTAAGCTGAGCAGGAACCCTGGCTTCCTCTTTCCCCCACTTCCTGGACAATCAAACAGGGCCAAGGGGCCCAAAGCCAGTCTTGGTCTCTGCCCCAACGGGCTCCCAGCCTGACTTCCGACTTTCCCCACCTCTTGGACAAGCGAATGGGCTCTAGCAAAAGGAACTGTAGACCAGACGCGAAAGCGTCCCCATAGCTGGGTGCTCCCGGGCAAGTTCCCTCCCCTTCTCGGCCTCAGTTCCTCCACGGTTCCCCGGCGGGAACGGGATCTCCCAAGACGGCTCCAGCAGGACTTTCCATTTCTGGGGAAGGGGGTACCCCTGCCACCCGGATCCTCCCACGCGACCGCTATCAAGAACAGACTGGGGGTTCCAGCCCTGGGAGTATCAGGAAACCAGGAACGGACGCGGGCGCGGGGAGGGAGCCGAGGCGGGAGTGTCCACCTGGCCAGGTTCTGCTCGAAGCTCCGCAGCCCGGGCAGAGGCGGCAGTCGGCCCAAGGTCGCGCGGCCGGACCCTGCCCTGCGCTAGGGCCGTGTACCCCTCGGTCCCCGGGGCGAGGGCGAGGGCCCTCGAGAGGCACTGACCCGGCTCGAGCTGCGGCCCCGCTGCCTCCGCCTCCGTCCTCATGACCCCGGCGGCGCGGGGCGCCCATGGCCCCGGCCCGGCGCGGGCTGCAGCTGCGGCTTCGGCTGGGCCCGGAGCGCGGCCGGTGCGTGTGGAGCTCCGCCGCCGCCACGGTGGTGGGGAGAAGGGGAGGCGGCGGCTGGACCGCCCCGAGCCCCGCCCCGGCCCGTTCAGGTCTGGGTCCCGGAGGCCCCGCCCTCCCCTTCCCCAGACTAGGGTTCCTTGCGGCCCCAGCCTCCTGATTTAAGCCCGCCCCGGCCATTCACAGTCCCGGCTTTGACTGGCCCCGCCTCTTGCCCAATCCCCGCGCCGAAGCGCTCCAGGAAGCCCCGCCCCTTCTCTTAGCCCCGCCCCGAAGCGATCATTGGCTCCTTGGGGACCCTTCTTTAGCAAGCCCCGCCCCCTCCCGGCGCATCCTAGGCAGCCGCAGGTGTTAGCCCGGGTCGCGCCCAACGCCTCGCCGGGGCGCCGGGAAACCCTTCTGCGACTCCCTTTAGGGGTTGCCCCGGGCCAGCCCGGGCTCTACTCGACACCCCAGTTTCTCTCTATATACAATTACACACCTCGCTTCGCTCAGGGCGCCCCTTACCTGGCGGTGACGGGATCCAAAGGTTATATTGTAAGGGGAGATCCTGGCCATCGGCGCCACTTCCTGCCGCCCCCGATCCGAGGGCCCAGGCCCCGAATCTTCGCTGGGCCGTCCAGCCTGTCCTTGGTGGAGGGTGCTTGGAAGTGCGAGCCCCCCTGACTTCTTGCCGGCTGGAGGGCCGGTGTTTCCCGCGGCTCGCGGGCCCTGTCATCAGCCCTCTTTCTTCGGTGCCGGAACTATGATGTCGGAGCCTGCGTTTCCCAGCCGGCGGAGTGAGGAGGAAGCGGACGCAACACCGCGCTCCGCAGCACTGGGGAAGGGAAAGGGGAAGGCCCTGCGCGCGGCATTCTGGGAACGCGTGGTATTCTGGGAGCGCGGGGCCGCCATTCGCTTGCCTCACGCCTTGGCGGTCGCATCGTCTCTCCCCGCACCGAAGAGGAGGAAGAAGGAGGCCGCAGCCGGTGAGGAGAGGCCGAGAATGGGCGAGGGGAGGTCGAGGCGCCCCTGAGGGGCTGGGGGCTGCGGGAGGATGCTCCGAGGAGCTCACGGGGCTCGGAGAGAGGAGGGCGGGAAGCCCGGGCCACCAGCGTCGTTAGCTTCTTCTCAAAGAAGGTAGTTTTCACTTTCTGTACCTCTCCAGGTCAGGGTTTTGCGAAGCATTCAGGCAGTAATACTGGAATCATTTCTGGCTGATTATCTCCTTTCCTGAAGTCCTATCTGGGTCACCCTTTTCAAAGCTCTTTGCATTTTTGCCTCCAGCCCTCTTTCCTGCACCGGTCCCCTCATGCTTTCCGCACTGCTGCAGAAGTTCTAACACATTTCCCTGCTTTTAAACTATGTTCACTCCGTTTTGTAAATGCGGTTACTTTTTCATTGGGTCTTAGGTAAAATCCTTGAGTATAAAACCCAGGATTATATGCTGTCTTCAGTATATAATCCAGGTTTCTAAAGCGGAAAGCCATGGATCCTCACCAGGGTATCCTGCTTTTTGCCAACTTCACGTTCTCCTTTGTCTCTTGAACGTCCCTTGATGTTGTGTTCCAATTTTGAGTGTTTCCCTCTTTTAGAATAAAAAGTCCTCTGCTTGCCTCTTTTAATTAGAGCAAATCGATGTTATCCTACTTATGGTTATCCTATTCCATGATGAACATTTCCTGCTTGTAGCATGTTATCACTTTGCGAACACTTTGATAATAAAGTAAGTGGAGAGTCAGAGGGCTGAATTGAAAACACAGCCCTCACTTCTAGATTTGCCTGGGTCCTTTTTTTTTTTTTCAGTACTGGGATTGAACCCAGGGACATTCTACCTCTGAGCTACACCCCCAGCCCTATTTTTTATTCGTTATTTTGAAACAGGGTCTCACTAAGTTGCAGAGGGCCTCACTAAGTAGCTGAGTCTGGCCGCGAACAGTACTGGGATTACAAGCATGCGCCACCAAGCCCGGCTTGCCTAGGTCCTTTGGTCTGTATCTGCACTCCCTAATACTGTAGTCTTTAGCCAGATGTGGTTGTCGAGCACTTGTGATGTGGCCAGTTTGACTTAGAGACTGGATTTTTAATTTAAATAGCTCTGTGTAAACCGACTACTGGACTGGACAGCTCAGGTGTCTATATTGTCGTTCTCAAAATGGAGTCATCCGGGACTGTGGGTTAACCAATATATTCTAAACATGTATTCCAATCCCCTCTCCCTCAACACGCACACAGTATTGGATAATGGTTATTCTGGGAAAGATAAAGGGACTTACGGTAGGGGGAAAGGAAGGTGCTCTTCATTCACATTAGCTTCCCTTCTATCCAGCCCCCCCCTCGCACCTCGTATTAATTTGCCTTGTAGGTTTTTCCAAGCCAGGAGCTGAGCTCCTTCCATAGAAAATGCAGCGTTGGCATCTTCACTAAGTTTAATGGAGTACCAGGCCTTCTCAGGCTCTGAAAGATGAACTGACTGTTGTTTTCCTCACTGTAGAACTCTCTTCCTGCCAAGATGTCTATTGGCGTGCCGATTAAAGTCCTGCACGAGGCTGAGGGCCACATTGTGACATGTGAGACGAACACCGGTGAGGTGTATCGGGGGAAGCTCATTGAAGCGGAGGACAACATGAACTGCCAGGTACGCTGCTTGACACCTGAGGTCGTGTGGGAGGCGCGTGTGGGCCTGTGTCTCGGAGGAGGTCTCTGTGAAGTCGTCCCGTTCAGCAGTTATTTACTGAATGCCTGATGTGTGCTGGGCGCTCGTAGGATCTGTGGCTGTGTGTATGAACAGGAGACACAGCCTGGAGAAATGCTGCTTGGAAGTTTGGAATGTTTAATTTTGTCCTTTGTTTTCTCCACCCCGTAATCATCTTCTTCCACATCGTAGAGGCCTGCTTGAGGGAAGTGGTGCTGCTCCCTTTGGTAAACGGCTTCAGGTTCATGGCCATTGTCCATTTCCCCCACGTGCCTTGCAGTTAGCAGAGCCTTCAGTTCACAAACTGTGTCTGGGCCCTTTTTTCCTTGAGGAAGTTTCATTCGATTATTGTAACTACTTTGTGAAGTAAGCAGGTTTGGTGATAATCTTGTCAGCCATAAAGTATGGAGAATGATCTACTGGCCAGGTGTGGTGGTATACACCTGTAATCCCAGTACTTGGGAGGCTGAGACAGGAGGGTCACAGGTTCAAGCAACATAGCGAGACTCTCGGCAACCTAGCAAGACCCTGTTTCCAAACCAAAAAACACTCATATACCTCCTGGGTCCAATCCCCAGTAAACGTGCATGCGCATGCACACACACGCAAACTCATCTGCTATACGTCTGCTAATTAATGATGGAACAGCTTCTTGACACGGCACCCTTCTCAAAGAACTGTGCCTTTTACAGTCATGTGAATTTTTTTTTCTTTTGGTACTGGGAATTGAGCCCCGGGGTGTTCTACCTCTGAGCTATACCCTCAGTCCCCTGGCCCCAAAACAGGATCTTGCTAAGTTGCTGGGGCTGACCTCGAACCTGGGATCCTCTTGTTTCAGCCTCCCAACTACTGGGATTACAGGTGTGCACCACCATACTCGACAGTCGTGTGAATTTTTGTGGCATTATTTTACATAACCAAATTATTTTACATACTGGTTCTTTAGACCAGTGGTTAAGAACTTGGGCTTTGGAATCAGAGATACGGGTGTGAATCCTAATTAGATAACCTTAGGCATGTTAATTACCTCAGTTTCCTCTTTTGTAAAATGGAGATGGTATATTTTGGGTCCTCTGAGGTGCAGGTGCCAAAACAGAATTAGATGTGCGAGAGACTTACTGGGCAAATGGTAATAAAGGGTAACGGAGCAAGGAAGCGGGGGTAGGCAGGAGAGCTTTCAGTCTGGGATGCTGGTCTGATGGGGAAAGGCAGGAGGATTAAGCAGAAAGCCTCAGGCTGCAGATCGCTCTAAAGACGTCTCAGCCAGGCAGAGGTTGTTCCAGGAGGAGTGTAGCGTGGGACAGAAATGGTCTGGCTCTAGTACTCCCTCTGTGGCCAGCTGTGGGGTGAGTACTGTGGATGGGTGCTGTGGTGGATCCCAAAGGTGGCCGCTGCAGGCTGTCAGGTAGTTCCCTGTACTCCTCCCAGTCTGTTGTCTCTTGAGGGAACCTGAGCAGCACATTCCCAAGACTGCCACGGGATACTGCCCACACCTCATGGTGTCATAAAAGTCAGGTGAGACTTGTGTGCAGTAGCGAGGTCAGTGCCTCACATGTAGCAAATGTTCAATGTGTGGTGCCCACTACTGTGTCCCACAGTGGAAAACTGAAGGCTGGCGACGTCAGGTACCTTATCTGGGACACACTGAGGATCAGGCATCCTGGTTCTGCTTTGCAGGGCTCACTCATTTATCTGTGACTTCTCTGTAGACCGGTGATTCCATCATCCTGCTAGGTTGAGCAGCACAGGCACGCAGGGAGGCTGACCTCCGGTGACTCGGTTGCCTCCTCCTTGGTTCCACAGAGGTGGGTGGCATGGGCTCTCTGAAGGTCCTGTGCTCCCTGGTCTCCTTCAGCGGGAGGGTCGCGGTGGGCGCAGCTGGCTTTGTGCTGTAAAGGGCCTGGCCTGTCACACTTTGTCTTTGGGAGTCAGTCCTCGGACAAGGCGTCCTCATCTGTTTTAAGGTACTTTAGTTTGGTGAGTAGAATGCAAGATTTTCGGTGTGCACGCACACGGTATTGGGGATTGAACCCGAGGGCGTTGTACCTCGAAGCTATAACCCCCAACCTGATTTTATTTTTCATTTTGAAACAGGATCTCATTGGGCTACTGAGGGCCTCACTAAGTTGCTGAGGCTAGCCTTGAACCTGGGGTCCTTTTGTCTGAACCTCCCAAGTACTGGGATTACAGGTATGCGCCACCACGCCTGGCTAGGGTAGTGGTGTAGGCAACTAACCGAACTTGCAGGGCTCTGGACGTGCCCATCTTAACGGAAGTGTCTGACCAGATGGTGTTGGTGGTCTCAGAAGTGTGTGAGGCCCACCAAGCCTGGGTGATGCAGACTCCACAGACCCTGGTGTTCGCCGGAGCTGGAGTCAGGTTGCAGCCTGCCAGCTAGTGTCCCTTGAGGTGAGCTTTGCACTTTCTTCACCCTCTTCCCTCCTCTAAATTAGGGACAAAAATAGCACAGTGGCTTCAGAACCATGGTGCAGAGGAAGCCAGCAGATACAGATCCAATGCTGCACCTCTGGTGCGGCCAGTCGGCTGCCACCACCTGTCTTACTTTGCTAGGGCAGCTGTAACCAACTTCTGCAGAGTGGGTGGCATAAACAGCTGCAGTCTGTCTTGTCACTTTTCCTTTTTTTTTTTTTTTTGTGGAACTGGGGATTGAACTCGGGCATTCTACCTCCGAGCTACACCCCTAGCCTTATTTTATTTATTTATTTTGAAACGGTTTCACTAAGTTGTGAAGGGCCTCACAAAGTTGCTGAGGCTGGCTTCAAACCTGCGATCCTCCCGTCTTAGTCTCCCAAGTACTGGGATTACAAGCATGCACCACCACACCCCGTTCAGCTTGTCACATTTCTGAAGGCTGTAAGTTGGGTCCTTGTGAGGTTCGAGAGGGAAGGATCCGTTCCCCTCTCTAGCTGTAGATGGCGACTTCTCCCTGTGTCTTTGCCTGATCTTCCCTCTGTAGTGGCTCTGTTCAAATCTTCTTACAAGGACACCAGTCCTATTGGATTAGGGCCCACCCTAGTGGCCTCATTTTATCTTAATTGTAAAGATTCTCTCGCATTCTGAGGTCCTGGAGAGCAGGACTTCAGCACGTGAATTCAGCACATAACACTGCTTATGTCAGAATGAGGAGGCTTTGCTAAGGCTCTCAGAACCTGAGCACATTGAAGAAAACCCAGCAGGCCGTGTGGAGCTAACCTGGCAGCCTGCAAACTAAGCTCTCGTCCATCCACCCATCCCAGGGACTGTGTGGCCGGTGGCTCCCGCAGTGCCCTGCTGCCATTCCCTGCTGCCCACCAGTCTGCCCTTGGAAGTCAGGGCATCTTAACACTGTCCCTGCTTGTTCTTTGCCAGAGGGTGGCTGGAGATAAGTGTTTGACATTTGATGTTGGGTTTTAATGTTTTCTATTATGAAATGGGTGGGTTAGCACGTTACAAAGATCAGAGAATCCCACAACTACTGTTGGCATGGATTCTTTCCCTTCGTGTATTTTGGGGTTTAGTATTTACTTTGTAAACACTTTCAGAAAGAGTTAGGGTTGGAGTGTGGCTCAGTGGAGAGCGTGCATGAGGCCCTGGGTTTCATCCCCAACACCACAAAAACAAAACACAGAAAAACCTCTTTCCCCCGAGGTAAGGGTTGTGAGAGGCTCCAGTGGATATCAGAAACAGTGACCTTGAGTTTGTACTTCAGTGAGGCTGCGGTTAAATGCTACAAGCCTAGTGCAGCGGCACACGCCTGTAGTTCCGGCTACTCGGGAGACTCGCAGGTTCAAGGCCAGCCTCAGCAACTTAGTGAGAACCCGTTTCCAAATTTAAAAAATAGGGCTGGGATCGTCATAGCTTGATGTAGAATGTTCCTGGGTTCAGTCCCCATCAGCCCCTACACACACACGCATGCACACGTATATACTGGGCAACATAGCAAGACCTATCAGGAAAAAAAATCCCATCTGCTCTAAGGCTTCCTTTCCCCCTCCTTCTCCTTTGGTGTATGTGGGGAGAAGGGTGCTGGGCTCAATCCCAGGGCCTTGCACATGCTAGGCAAGCACTTTACCACCCAGCTACACCCTCGGCCTTTTATTTGTTTTTATTTTTTTATTTTTTTGCGGTACCGGGGATCGAACCCAGGGGTGTTTTACCTCAGAGCTACACCCCCAGCCCTATTTTTTATACTTTATTTTGAAACCGGGTCTCACAAAGTTGCGGAGGGCCTCACTAAGTAGCTGAGGCCGGCCGCAAACCCAGATCCTCCAGTCTCAGCCTCGCAAGTACTGGGATTACAAGCGTGCGCCACCACACCCGGCTACCCTCAGCCTTTTATATGGTAGGATAAAATGGGGCAGGTAAGCTGGGCTAGAACGTAAAACAAAGCCAAGCCAGGCGTCTCAGCCTCCCAAGTACCGGGATTACAGGCGTGTGCCACCACACCTGGCTACAGCACTTTTTTTGACACTTGAAAATGACCTGTGGCTGGGCAGGGTGTCACACGCCTATAATCCCAGTACTTGGGAGGCTGAGTTAAGATCACAAGGCTTGGGATGTAGTGGGAAAGCACTTGCCTAGCAGGTTCAATCTCCAGAAAGAAGAAGGGAGGAAGCTTCTAGTTAGATATTTACTAAAATATTAAAAATTATAAAAGCATTCAGGTGTGATTGTGCAGGCTTATAATCCTAGTACTTGGGAGGCTGAGATAGGATCACAGGTTTGCAGCCAGCCTTACCAATTTGTGAGGCCTTCTGCAACCCAATGAGACCCTGTTTCAAAATAAAGGATAAAAGTAGGGCTGAAGGTGTAGCTCGAAGGTAGAGTGTCTCTGGGTTCAATCCTCAGTACCAAAAAAAAATTTTATAAAGGGTTAGGGTGTAGCTCAAGAGGTAGAATGCCCCTGGATTCTTTTATATTTTTACTTTGAAACAGTTTTTCACTAAGTTGCTGAGGCTGACCTCAAACCTGTGATCCTCTTGTCTCAGGCTCCTAAGTACTGGGATTATAGTCATGCACCACCACACCCAACTACCTTCTTTTTTGTTTTTGTTTTGTGGTCCTTGGGATTGAACCCAGGGACATTTTACCTCTGAGATACACCCCCAGCCCTTTTTGTTAGTTTGGAAACAGGGTCTTGCTAGGTTGCTGAGAGTCTTGCTAAGTTGTTGAGGCTGGTCTCGAAGCTGTGATCCTCCTGTCTCAGCCTCCCAAGTACTGGGATTACAGGTGTGCACCACCACGCCCGACTTGCAGATGGTCTTACTTGGACCTTTGGGTTCCTCTTGTGGCTGTTGTGGTCCCTCTCCAGGGTGACACTTTCGAGCTATTGGATTATTGGGAGAAAGCAATAGAGTTAGTGGCGCTTTCGGGGCTCCGCCAGGAGCACTCGGTCACTGAGGGTGCTGTGGGGACTGTCTCTTCTGGGCTGTGAAATGGCCCTTTGTAATGGTCTGTGTGGAATATAGTATTTATTTATCTTTTTTTTTTGCAGTACTGGGAATGGAAGCCAGGGGCATTCTACCTCCAAGCTACACCCCTAATCCTATTTTTTTTATTCTTTATTTTGAAACAGGGTCTTAAGTTGTGGAGGGCCTCACTAAGTAGCTGAGGCTGGCTGCGAACCCGGATCCTCCCGTCTCAGCCTCCCAAGTACTGGGATTACAAGTGTGCGCCACCATGCCTGGCTGTATTTGTTTATTGTTTCTAAACTACAAGTAAATTGCATTCATCAGACTCCTTTTTTTTTTTTTTTTTTTTTTTTTTTTTTTTTTTTTTTT
>PVJS01007176.1:20302-34269 GCA_004027185.1 Glis glis | reverse complement strand
TACTGGGATTACCAGCGTGCGCCACCACGCCCAGCTTCATCAGACTCCTTTACCCCATAATACTTCTGTGTGTATTTTCTCAGAACAAAGATGGGTAGACGATACTCCTATTACATCAGTGGTAACTGAGTGAATGTATCTTGGTTGAGTGTAGAATTGTCCTAAAGATTGCGTACATTTTTAGCTTGGCGACCGTCCTTAGGCACCCTCTGAAGATGCAGAAGGAAAACCCAGCTTGGACCCAGATTGTGTGGCTCTCCTGCTGCACGCTCACAGCGCGGCTCCCTTGTGACACAGATGCCGTGGGGGCTCCACGCACCCCCAGCCAGCAGCCAGTTCTGAGTGCTCACCCCTGGGCGCCTGCTGGTTTAGTGCAGTTCTGACGCTGTGTAAGACCGCCCTTCCTTGGGATGCCCCTGCAGGCCCCAGGCTATTTGGTCTGTGCTTCTGAGAGACTTGCTATAAACGAAGGCTCCACCGCCCCCTGCTTGTGTTTAATTAATTTGCTCAAGCAGCTCACAGAACTCAGGGACGCACTGGCTTATGTTTACCAGTTTATTGTAAAGGGCATTATAAAGGACACAGATGAAGAGATAGATAGGGCAGAGCATGGGGAAAGGGACATGGAGCTCCGGCGCCCTTTCTGGGCACCACCCTCCAGGAACTGCCCAGTGTTCAGCTCTTTGAACTCTGTCCTTTTGGGGTTTTATGGGGATTTCGTTGCACAGGCCTGATTGAAGCATGGACAGTTGGGTAGAAAGGTGATCGGACAAAAAGGGTGTGATCTAATGCTGATAGACTGAGCGGGGACCCGGCGAGTCCTCTCCAGAGTCCTCGCCGCCTTTCTGCGCAGCATCGCTTCCTCCCAGGTGCGGGGCAGGGCCTCCTGAAACTGTCTCGTGCTCTGCTTTCAGGCACGGCAAGTCACAGAAGTTTTTTATGGCCGGCTCCCACAGAAAGGCAGAGAGGATTAGTTTCTATGACACACACACACACACACACACACACACACACTCACACTCACACTCACATGTACACACTGTCACACACCCCATTACTTCCCAATCCCGGCGCTGTCTCTCATCTCAGGTTTTCTTTTCAGTTGGTTACTGGTTGAGTAACCCGTGATTCGTTGTGGCTGTTTAGGAAAGTTGATTAAACTCAATGTTCCTGCCTGACTTTCATTAAAACCTAGTCCACTCAAAAGTGCTGCCCGCGGCGGGGCAAGTGACACGCCTCCAATCCCAGATCCTTGGGAGGCTAAGGAAGGAGGGTCACAAGTTTGAGGCCAGCCCAGGCAACTTAGGGAGACCTGTCTCAAAGTTTCTAAAAAGGGCTGGAGGTATGGCTCAGTGGTCCAGGTTTAATCCCCAGTAAACACACACACACACACACACACACACACACACACACACACACACTATTGACTTCATGTTACAAGCGTGGCATGGCCGCGTGGAGGGCGGGCTGTGGGGTTGCCTGGCCACTTCTCCCTGGTGCTACAGGAAGCGATGAGCACAGTCCTGAGCCTGGGCCCTGGTGCTGAAATAGGAGTCAGGTGACACCGCATCTTGGACCTGGGCCATTTGTGGAAGTGCCTACAAATGTCCTGCTGGGCCTGTGTGACAGCCTCTTTCGGAGATCCTCAAAGCAGGGTGGGGGATTTGGGCAGGGAAGGACTGAGCTGTGACTAGCAGGTGCACGGTCCCCAAGGTGGATGTCTTGCCTGTCAGACCGGCCTGTCCTGAGCCTCTGCTGTGTGTTAGGCAGTCGAGACAGCGTTTAGGCATGTTTTGCTTTAATTTGCTCTCTGGCAGTCACAGGAAGGAAGGAAGCGGGCTCTGTCACAGTGGTTGAGAGTGGGTTCAAACTCCAGGCTGACCGTTGGGGTGATGTGGCCTTGGACGGGCGGATGGCGTGGATACTGTCATGGGCCTCTAGGTGTGGCTCTGCCCCTGCCACGCTGGGGGACAGGGATGGTGTCTGTGCCATCTCTGCCAGGGTTTTGTGGTGTAGAATGAATTTCCATGGGACATGTGTCATATGGGATAACACCTGGCGAGTGTCCTGTCAGTTCTCAGGAAGTGTTATATTTTCCTTGCTCTTCGGGGAGGGAACGGGGGCTCAGAACACGGGAGACACCCGGGGCCACATCCCTGACCACGGCAGAGCCAGGTCGTGGGCGCGTCTGGTGTTGGAGAGCCTGGGTGGGATCCAGGGCTGTCTCTTGGGCAGTCTAAACAGGAAGTGTTTGGCACCCGAGGTTGCGGTGGTCATCACGGGGAGCACAGTATGGCATGGGCTTGTCAACTGTGTGGAAATACTAAGGAGCGGGGGTGTGGGGCTGCAGCAGAAGGTTGGTGGAAACCTGAGTCCTGTTGCCCCGAAGTTACAATGGGACAGTGGGTTGAAGCTCTAGAAACATTCCAGCTGTGAGGGAGAGCCGGCGTGGCTGGTCTTGTTTTCACTGTGGTGTTCAAGCAGGGGCCGCCTGGCCAGATAGCACGCGAGAAAAGAGGAAGCAAGGGGAAGACAGCGAGACGGAACCCTGGGAGATGGCGCGTGCTGATGGATCGCGTCCTCTCCTCCGTCCAGGAGACCATCGAGCAGGCTCTGCTCCTAGCCCATGCGAGCTGGTGTCGCCTTGCAGGTCCAGCAGGTCTCTGGACTGGTCTCACCTTGAGGCTCTCTCCCCTGGCCCACATCCACCTCTGTTGGCACACTCCTCTTCCCAAAGCACCACCTTAGCTGGGTGCGGTGGCACACGCCTGTGATCCCAGTACTTGGGATGCTGAGACAGGAGGATCACAGGTTCAAGGCCAGCCTCAGCAACTTAGTGAGGCCCTGTTTCAACATAAAAAAGAAAAAGGGCTGAGGATGTAGCTGGAAGGTAGAATGCCTCTGGGTTCAAAGAAAAAATACCACCAAAATGCTGTCTGAATTTCAGCCCTTCCTCTGTCCACAAACTCGAGTGACCCACGTAGGCTCAGAAGTGGTGACCCTGGGTCGGTCAGGATTCTGTCGCTCCACCCTTCGCATCCTAAAGGTTCCTGTCTGCTTGCCCTCCTGTGCACGCTCCTGCCTGTCGCCTCCAGTATGGCAGCCTGGGGGCTGGCACTGCCCGTTTACCTCCATGAGTGTGCGCCAGGAGGGTCGGAACCGCGCCCGACACACTTGGGGCCTTCATGGTGCTTTGGCAGCCTGCGTGCCGGCAGGCGCAGCGAGGATGCGCTGTGCGTGAGCACTTTGAAGACATGTCAGGTTCGCGCCATCCAGAGCTCTTCACGGGTTGGCCAGGACTTACTGCAGCCAGCAGAACTTCCAGGCGAGTCGGTGCATTCCAGCCGTCCGACCTCGTCTGGTGCCTTGGGGAGCGCGCATGCCTCCCCCGTAGGTGACGTAAGGACCATGTGAGCGCTTCTGCAGCCCCGGTGCACACGGTGATGCCAGCCATTGCCGTGGCGGTTCACCAACACGCGGCTCCGTAGACTTCCCTCCCCACCAGTCGAGGCTCCCCTCTCTGTGAACCCCTGTGCTCTGCCACTGTCGTTGCCCCTCCTGATGAGCTGTGGTTCCCTTCCAGATGTCCAACATCACAGTCACGTACAGAGATGGCCGAGTGGCCCAGCTGGAGCAGGTGTACATCCGGGGCAGCAAGATCCGCTTTCTGATTTTGCCCGACATGCTGAAGAACGCGCCCATGTTAAAGAGCATGAAAAATAAGAACCAAGGCTCCGGGGCCGGCCGGGGGAAAGCCGCCATTCTGAAGGCCCAAGGTGGGTGCTCCTGTGCTGCTCTAAAGTTCTGGCTCAGCTTCTGCCTTAGGAGAGTGCGGGGGTGGACCTGACCTCCGCTGTCTGCACAACCAGTGCCACCCTCGTCCTGCAGCCTCAGGAGATGTCCTCCAAGGTGGCGGGCCACGCCATGCTGTCACTCCTCACCTGCTCCCAGTCACAGGGCTCACGCAGAGCCTTCATTGAGAAAAGCAGGCTCCCGTCTTTTTATATTTTTTTATTTATTTATTTATTTTTGCAGTACTGGGGATTGAACCCAGGGCGTTCTACCTCCGAGCTACACCCCCAGCCCTGTTTTTATTCTTTTTTTTTTTTTTTTTTTTTTTGTGGTACCGGGGATTGAACCCAGGGGCGTTCTACCTCCGAGCTACACCCCCGGCCCTATTTTTTATACTTTATTTTGAAACTGGGTCTCATGAAGTTGCGGAGGGCCTCACTAAGTAGAAAGAGAGAGAGACCGAGAGACCGAGAGAGCTGAGGCTGGCCATGAACCCAGATCCTCCTGTCTCAGCCTCCCAAGTACTGGGATTACAAGCGTGCGCCACCGTGCCTGGGTGGGACTCCTATCTTAAAGTGTTAATAACCCTTCTGAATTTCTAGAGGGTCCTTCCTTTCCAGAAGATCTGTCCACGACCTAGGGCAGCTTGTTCTCGTGTCCGTTGCTGAGCACCCCGGGTGCGGATGCGCTGGCCCTTGGAGTGGCAGGGCCCATTCCTAGAGAGCCTGGGTGCTGTGCTTTGAGGCCCAGGATGTGCTGAGTGAGCGCTGGGTGAGAGCCATTGCAGATAAGAGAGAAGCAGGCTTGAGCCGTGTTCACTCACAGGCTAGACTTCTCGTTTCCTGGTTTGTTTTTATTTTGATTTTATGGTGCTGGGGATGGAACCCAGGGCCTTCCGCATGCAGGGCAAGTGCTCTACCACTGAGCTACATCCCCAGCCCCGGGCTTCTAGTTTCAAAGCTTCTTATATGTGAAAACAGTTCCCTCCGTTAGCACGTTCTGGTAGTGGGACTACCTTTCCCCAGCTGGCCCAGTCAGGTTTTCTGTGTGGACCCATGAAGAGTCCTGCCATACTGTTAGACGAGGGAGCAAGTGTGGCCCTAGAAGCCGCTTAGTGTTGGGGAGATCTGCGACAGGGAAGGCCTTGGGTGCCTCAGCAGTATCTTTAGCTACATATTTGGTATGTGTGGTGGTTGCGTTGAAAGATGCAGTAGTGTAACTGGGCATGGTGGCACGTATTGTAATCCCAGTACTTGGGAGACTGAGGCAGGAGAATCGCAGGTTCAAAGCCAGCCTTGGCAACTTAGCGAGGCTCTCAGCAACCTAATGAGACCCTGTTTCCAAATAAGAGATAAAAAATCAGGCTGGGGGAGTAGCTTGGAGGTAGAATGCCTCTGGGTTCAATCCCCAGTACCAAATAATGATAATAATAAAGATGCAATAATGTGATCCTTTAAAATGCCCTCTGGGGGCGGCGGTGATCTGATCAGAAAATCTTGCCCCTTGCTTCCTGGGGCAGGGCTGCCCTCACCGACCCAAGTGCTGCTTGGAGTCTTCTGCAGCCAGAGGGGTCCCAGCTGGCTGTGCACTCAAGGCCCTTGGCTTGAGGCTGCTGACCCTGAGCCGCCTGCCTGCCTCCCCGCCCTGGCTCTGGCCCATCAGCAGGTGGCAGGTTCTCGTGGAACTCTCCTTCCTCTTCAGGCCGGCTGTCATCAGAATATGTTAATCTGTCCTTCAAAGCCTCTGGTCCCCTCCCAGGCCCCTTGGGTCACAGAGAACAGCAGTTTTCTTGTGCCCTTTGTATAGGGAGTGTTATTTTGTTTCTGCTGTTGTGAAACATTTCTTTTATGTGGAGAAACACAAAGAATAATAAAACTCCCTGTCTGGAATCAACAGATGTTAGCACTTAACTTTGTTTCAGAACTTCAGAAGTGAATTAAATGCAGCATGGGCCGGCCCTGAAAACTCATCTTTTCTGAGGTTTTGGCCACCTTGCTCTTGGCCCTGCCTCCCAGCCACTTGGAGAGAGCAGTGCTGGACCGGAAAGCAGGCCGGGCCAGAGAGCTCCCAGAGCTGGTGTCCCGGGCTCAGGCCGCCCTCGTGCCGACAGTCACTGAGCCCGCTGACCTGTCCTTTGTCTTCCTCCCTTCCAGTGGCTGCGAGAGGAAGAGGGCGTGGCATGGGACGTGGAAACATCTTCCAGAAGCGAAGATAATTCCCCTGCTGAACGGAACTTTGCTCTTTTCTTCGGATTATCTCAGTTCATGGCATCCAGTGCCTGTGTGTCTGTCCTAGGTTTTTTTGTTGGCTTTTTTTTAAATAACATCTTTCTCTTTAGATCAGAGGAAATGTCAAACTAAATAAATTTGGTTGTTTTGTTTTGTTTGTCTTGCTTTTTGAGAAAATAAGGACTATGTGTTCGTTGTGGAGTTTGCTTTGGCAGCTGGCTGGGTTTTGACACCCTGGGAGATGTGCTGGGAGAGCGCCAGGACTTGGAAATGGCACTGATAAGAGTTGCTGATAAGAGCGAGAGCGCTTCCGGGAGCTCCGAGGACACGGCGTCTGCACAGGCTCGGCGTGGCGCCGTGCTCCGTGCCCCTTGGTGGACATGCCAAAGCTCGGCTCAGACAGCACGGGGCGGGCTGGCGGGAAGAAGTCCAGCACTCTGCCCTCTGCAGTGCTGGTCCTGATGGCTCAGCACCGGGGAGCGTCACCCAGTGCTGGACAGTTCATTCACAGGAGCCTGGTGGCCCACACCTGTGGCTCCTGTCCTGGCCACACGAGCAGTTGTGAGGTGCGGACCAGATTCTTGCAAATTTACCAAAGCGTTGCCACATCGATTGGCATGTTAATCATTAATGTCGGAAAAATAAAGAAAGGATCGATCAGGTACGCGAACTGAATAATTGCGACAAAAACACAGAAATTGGGAAAACAGCCTGTGGAGATCAAATACTCAAAAGAAGTTTTGCCAGTGATTCAGTGCAGGGTGAGCTGCAGCATAACCTTCCAGAGGAGAGGGGGGCCGGGCGTGGTGGCGCACGCCTGTACGCCTGTGGTACAGGACTTGGGAGGCTGAGACGGGGATCATCGCAGGTTTACGGCCAGCCTCAGCAACTCAGCAGGACTCTCAGCAACCTAGTGAGACTCTGTTTCAAAAACAAAAGGGCTGGGGGTGTAGCTGGGAGGAAAGGGGATCAGTTATTGGCACTTGGAATATTGCTCATTGAGCTGGGCTTGGTGACACATGCTTGTAATCCCAGTACTGGGGAGGCTGAGACAGGAGGATCGCAGGTTCATGACCAGCCTCAGCTACTTAGTGAGGCCGTTTCCAAATAAAGAATAAAAAATAGGGCTGGGGGTGTAGCTCAGAGGTAGAATGCCCCTGGGTTCAATCTGCAGTACCACAAAATATATATACATATATATATATATATACATATATAATATTGCTCACTGAAGAAATTGTTCATGTAATGGAAGAGGAGGAAGAAGAAATTGAGCACCAGTTAACCTCAAGTAATGATTTTCTTTTTTTGCGGTACCAGGGATTGAACGCAGGGGCGTTCTACCTCCGCGCTACGCCCCCAGCCCTATTTTTTTATGCTTTATTTTGAAACCGGGTCTCACGAAATTGCGGAGGGCCTCACTAGAGAGAGAGAGGAGAGAGAGAGAGAGAGAGAGAGAGACAGCGCGTGCTGAGGCTGGCCGTGAACCTGGATCTTTCGGTCTCCACCTCCCAAAGTACTGGGATTACAAGGTGCGCCACCACGCCCGGCTTTAATGATTTTCTAATAAGCTTTGTCTCGCAACCTTGACATTACCAAGAGGTCACAGGACTTGGAAGATGCTTAGAATGATGAACTAAGGAGCAAGCATGAGCGAGTTGAGCGAGTTGAGCGAGTTGAGCGAGTTGGTCAGATAAAACAGGCACTTTAAAGGAAGGGTTCAAAGGCTGACTTCCCAGAGCAGCCCCATCCCCTCCTGCCTCAGCGCCCCATTCCTCAGGCCTGTGGGTGGCTCCACGGGGCGGCTGGGGCTGGTGGCCATTTCAAATGAACTTGTTTGCTGTGAGTAGAATTAAAGAATTAATTTGTAGTTAATATTTCTGGAAGGAAAAGAAACCTGTTCATTGAGTAATTACAGCGGTTTCTTCTGAGCCTTTATGAATGGAATTCTTTCAGGTAGGAGCTGTGCTGCCTCCCGTGCCCTGCTTGGGTTAGTTTACTTTCCCTCGTTCCTGCTAGAGACCTGGATTTACTGACCAATTAATGAAGCACACTGGGTTATTAATACACCGAGAGCAGTGGTGTTCGCCACCACCCAGGGATCCTGTTAGAAATAAAGTTTCTAGCCAGGTGTGGTGGCAAACACTTGTAATCCCAGTGATTGGGAGACAGAGACAGGAGGATCGCAGGTTCACAGCCAGCCTCAGCTACTTAGTGAGGCCCTCGGCAACAGTGAGACCCTGTTTCAAGATAAAGAATAAAAAATGGGACTGGGGGTGGAGCCCGGAAGTAGAATGTCTGTGGGTTCCATCCCTAGTGCCAGAAAAAATAAAAAGATTCTAGGGACCCTCTAGAGTGGGGCCCACGAATCTGCCTTTCAATCTTTGTTTTGTTTTGAAATGGTCTTGCTAGGTTGCCGAGAGTCGAGACTGGCCTTGAACCTGCAGTCCTCCTGTCTCAACCTCCCACTTGCTGGGGTTTACAGGCATGCGCCACCCCGACTGGCTGACATTTTTTTATTTGTTAACATTTTGAGATGAGGGTCTCACTATTGCCCAGGCTGACCTGGAACTTGGGGTCAAGTGATCCTTCTGTCTCAGGCCCCTAAGTAGCTGGACTACAGGTGTGTGCCACCACACCCAGCTTAGATAATACTTTAAACAGTAACCAATTACATGTATTTATTTATTTAGTATTGGAGATTGAACCCAGGGGCATTCTACCTCTGAGTTACACCTCCAACCCTATTTTAGTTTTTTTTTTTTTTTTTTTTGTGGTACTGGGGATTGAACGCAGGGGCGTTCTACCTCCACACTATGCCCCCGGCCCTATTTTTTTATACTTTATTTTGAAACCGGGTCTCACCAAGTTGCAGAGGGCCTCACTAGGTAGAGAGAGAGAGAAAGAGAGAGAGAGAGAGAGAGACTGGAAGAGAGAGAGAGAGAGAGCTGAGGCTGGCCACGAACCCGGATCCTCCGGTCTCCACCTCCCAAAGTACTGGGATTACAAGCGTGCGCCACAACGCCCGGCTTTTAGTTTTATTTTGAAACAGTCTTGCTAGGTTGATGAGAGTCTCACTACTTGCTGAGACTGTCCTCAAACCTGTCATCCTCCTGTCTCAGCCTCCCAAGTACTGAGATTACAGGCGTGCACCACCATGCTTGGCACGAATTACATTTGTGTGTGTGTGTGTGTGTGTGTGTGTGGCACTGGGGATTGAGCCCAGGGGCATTCTATCTCTGAGCTACACCCCACCCCTATTTTATTTTTATTTGGAAACAGGGTCTCGCTAGGTGATAGTCTCAATACTTGCTGATGTCCTCGAACCTGTGATCCTCCTGTCTCAGCCTCCCAAGTACTGGAATTACAAGGGTGTGCCACAACACCTGACTTACGAATTATTTAATAGTAATAAATTGTATCCTCTATCTGAAAAGCAAACTTTGGCCCCAGAAACTAGCTTTGACCCTTCTAGATCCTGAAAAATGAAGGAGGGGGTCTCATATATGATTTGTTTCCAATTAAATATATTCACATTATCTGCGTGTGTGTGTGTGTGTGTGTGTGTGTGTGTGTATGAACACCCACGCATTACCTGAGATTGAACCCAGAGGCATTCTACCTCTGAGCTACACCCCCTAGCCTTATTTTATTTTTGTTTTGAAACAGGGTCTTAGTAGGTTGATGAGAGTCTCACCACTTGCTGAGGCTGTCCTCAAACCTGCAATCCTGTATCAGCCTCCCAAGTACTGGAATTATAAGCATGCACCACCACGCCCAGCTCTATTTTATTCTTTTTTTTTTTTTTTTGCAGTACTGGGGCTTGAACCCCGGGGACATTTTACCTCTGAGCTACACCCCCAGCCCTCTTTATTTTGTTCTATATTTTGAAACAGGGTCTCACTAAGTTGTGGAGGGCCTCACTAAGTAGCTGAGGCTGGCCGCAAACCCGGATCCTCCGGTCTCAGCCTCCCAAGTACTGGGATGACAAGCGTGCACCACCACGCCCGGCTATTTTATTCTTTATTTTGAAACAGGGTCTCGCTAAGTTGCTAAGGGTCTCACTAAGTTGCTTAGGCTGACCGCCAACCTGTGGTCCTCCCATCTCATTCACCTTCCAAATACTGGGATCACAGGCGTGCGCCACTGATAGCTGCAGTGTCAGTTTTGAAGTTTTATAAGCCCTAAAGAAAATTAACCTAAAAGATAGTGCTTTTTAGGCAGTCTTATATCCTGCACTTTAGGGGGGAAAATTGGTAGTCATATTAGTGTGTGGGGCAAGGGGGGTACTAGGGATTGAACCCAGGGGCATTCTACCTCCGAGCTACACCCCCAGCCCTATTTTTTATTCTTTATTTTGAAACAGGGTCTCACTAAGTTGCGGAGGGCCTCACTAAGCAGCTGAGGCTAGCTGCAAACCCAGATCCTCCAGTCTCAGCCTCCCAAGTACTGGGATTACAAGCGTGCACCACCACGCCCAGCTTTTTATTCTTTATTTTGAAACAAGGTCTCGCTAAGGTGCAGAGGGCCCCACTCAGTAGCTGAGACTGTCCTGGAACCTGCGATCCTCCTGTCTCAGCCTCCCAAGTACTGGGATCACAGGCATGCGCCACCACGCCCGGCTTAGATGATCACGTCTGAGCCGTGTAGACTGTGACTACACGGCTAGAACCCGTGTAGTCCTAGAGGTAATAACCCTTTGGAATTCGGCTCCATCTTATCTGAAGACCTTGACACATCGGTCATTTATCGATTAGTCGCGACCCACCCCAATCTCAACTTGGTTTCACTTGGTGCCTGAGCCCTGCGTGCCCGCTCTAGAGTCTCCTGGCTTTTTGTCTAGACTCCTCTCTGGCTATCGCCTTACTCTGGTGTTCAGGGGTGCATGGGAAGTAGGTCCCCTGCCCCCTGCTTTGCTACTTGGGGATTAAACCCAGGACCTGCTCGTGTTCGGCGAACACTCTGCCACTGAGCTACAGCCCCGGCTCCTTTATTCTTCAGGACAGGCTCTTTCTAGGTTGCTCGGGCTGGCCTCAGACTGATGATCCTCCTGCCTCAGCTTCCCCAGTCACTGGGATCACAGGCGTGCACCCCTGTGCCTAGCAGGAATTAGTTTTTTGAAAGATGGGAATTCCTAACACTTGACTTGGTAGGAAATTATAGATTGGAACTGGATTTCCTTCAGAATTTTGAAGGCGTTGCTGCTTTGTCGTCTAGGGTGTAGCCTTGCGTAGACCTGGTCCTTCCTATGTGACTGGTTTTTTCCCTTCTGATGCAGTGTTCTGAAAATTCAGTGTGTGTGTGTGTGCTGTGTGTACTAGAGATTTAACCCAGGGGGCATTCTACCTCCAAGTGATACCCTCAACCCTTTTGTTTTTTTTATTTTTATTTTTTGGTGGTACTAGGGATTGAACCCTGGGGCATTCTACCTCTGAGCTACACCTTCAGCCCTATTTTTTATTCTTTATTTTGAAACAGGGTCTCACTAAGTTGCAGAGGGCCTCACTAAGTAGCTGAGGCTGGCCGCGAACCTGTATCCTCCTGTCTCAGCCTCCCAAGTACTTGGATTACAAGCATGCGCCACCACGCCCAGCTTCTACTTATATATAAGAGCGGAGTGTTATAAGGAATATGTGTTTGTAAGGTGATCTGATTGACCTTCTTTGGGGACGTCCCTAAGTCCACTTTAGGGCTCTCCTCTTGGAAAAGATTCTGTGGGAAAAACTTGGTCCCATTTCTGAAGGATTTGCCTAGAGCCGTGGCTGCCGGCCTTCTGAGAGCTCAGCGGGGAAGAGGGTTGGGGAGTTGTCATACTCTCTTTTATTCACATCCACTTCTTCTAAGTCTCTGGGAAGGTGCCCTCATCCAGAAACCTGCTGTTCTTATTTATTTATTTATTTATTTATTTATTTATTTATTTATTGTGCTGGGAATTGAACCCAGGGGCATTCTACCTCCAAGCTAACCCTATTTTATTTTTATTTTGAAACAGGGTCTCCCTGGTTGATGAGAGTCTCACTACTTGCTGAGGCTGGCCTCGAACCTGCGCTCCTCCTGTCTCAGCCTCCCAAGTACTAGGATTAGAGGCGTGCACCACCACGCCTGGCTCTGTTGTTCCCCGTTAGAGAATAAGATATCAACTTACATCCCCAGCCCTCTATTACTGTAAAGTGAAAACTTGCTGAGGTTAGAAATAGAGAATAAAGGCTGAGCATGGGGTACGTGGCACACGCGAGGCTCAGGAAGGAGAATCACAAGTTCAAGCCCAGCCTGGGCAACGTAGCGAGACCCTGACTCAGAATTTCAAAAAGGGCCGGGCGTGGTGGCGCACGCTTGTAATCCCAGTACTTGGGAGGGTGAGACCGGAGGATCCGGGTTAGCAGCCAGCCTCAGCTACTTAGTGAGGCCCTCTGCAACTTCGTGAGACCCTGTTTCAAAATAAAGAAAAAAAAATAGGGCTGTGGTGTAGCTCAGAGGTAGAATGCCCCTGGGTTCAATCCCCAGTTCCAGACACACACACAAAAAAATCAAAATAAGCCAGGCGTGGTGGCACATCCTTAGAATTCCAGTACTTAGGAGGCTGAGACAGGAGGATCGCAGGTTTGAGGCCAGCCTCAGCAGTTTAGTGAGATCCCATTTCAAAACAAAAAGAGCTGGGGGTGTAGCTCAAAGGTAGAATGCCCCTGGGTTCAATCTCTACTACCAAATAAAAGCGTACAGGATTTTTTTTCTGCTACTTGCCATGAGGGGGGTAATTGCTTACATTTATGATTGTGCCTGAGAAAAAGACAGGTCGGGCGTAGTGGCACACACCTGCAATCCCAGTACTCCGAGGCTGAGACCAGAGGATCACAGGTTTGAGGCCAGCCTCAGCAACTTAGCGAGACCCTGTTTCAACATAAAAAATAAAGAGGGCCGGGGGTGTAGCCTGGAGGTAGAATGTGCCTGGGTTCCATCCCCAGTACCAAAAAAAACAATAAAACAGAACAAAATAAAGCAAAATAAAGAAAAGGGATGGGGATGTAGTTTAGAGGTAGAATGCCCCTGGGTCCAATCCCCAGTAAAACACACACACACACACACACACACACACACACACACACACACACACAATTTCAAAGCATCATAAAACTACACAAAGTAAAAGAAAAACATGATTAATTCAAGTGTCTAGGAAAGTCTTGCCTCATAAATGAGGAAAATTCGCCCTAATTTTCCTGCTCTGGATCTGCATAACAAGTCATAAAACCAGGACTGGCAAGGATCAAACTGGTTTTCCAGGCCCATGAAATGTATCCTGGAACAAGATTCGAAAAGATTCTATAGGAATGTGGAACTATCCAGCATCCAGGTACAATAAAGGCTGTCCAATCAAAGAGGTTGGAGAGCACAATCCTTAACGAGAACATGAAAAGAGGTCCGCAGCTGATAAAGCTGTGACTGCCCAGACCCAAGAGGCTCAGTGAACTCCATGCCACGAAACTCGAAAAATGGCACCAGGACGCGTAACTCGAGACTAGTGGCCAAGAGAGAGTGCGAAAAGCAGCCAGAGGAAAAACGATGGCAGAATCGGAGCAGTAAAGACGAGGAGGGGGGACTTCTTATGGGGAATAATACATGCGAGACGAGAGCGAAACATTTTTTAAATACTAGAAGAAAAAATGTCAATCTTTTGTGCATGGGGGAGCACTAGGGATTGAACCCAGGGACATTCTACCTCCAAGCTACACCCCCAGCCCAATTTTATTTCTTATTTGGAAACAGGGTCTCGCTAGGTTGATGAGAGTCTCACTACTTGCTGAGGTTGTCCTCGAACCTGTGATCCTCTGTCTCAGCCTCCCAAGTACTAGGATGATGGGCGTTCACCACCACAGCTGGCAAAAATGCCAATCTTAATCCATGCCTGGAAAAAATATCCTTTTTTTTTTTTTTTTTTTTTTTTTTTTA
>PVJS01007176.1:0-20202 GCA_004027185.1 Glis glis | reverse complement strand
GGTGAGACCCTGTTTCAAGATAAAAAAAAAAGATAGGGCTGGAGGTGTGTAGCTTGGAAGTAGAACATCCCTGGGTTCAGCCTCTAGTACAAAAAAAAAATCCTTAAAAAAAAAGAAAAAAGAGGCGATTCAGGTTCAAGGCCCTTCGTGAACGGTGGATGTGGTTTCTGCTGACTTTCTCCTGCACTCTCGAGCGCGCTCTCTGATGGAACTTTTGAAGGACCTCAGCAGATGTGGCCCTTCGATCTTGAACTTTCCAGCCTCCCGAACCATGAGTCAAATAAACTTCTACTGTTTACAAATTACCCAAGCCGTGGTATTCTGTCAGAGCGGAGCAAAACAACCAAGACGGGGCCGCACACCCTTGCCTCCCCGAGCTCCGGCTCTGCCCGCGCAGTCACCTCGCTGCTGGTGGCCGGGCCCGGGAAGGGCTGGGGACACCTGCGCAGCTAGGAGGCCACCTTCCCCACGCCTGGGGGCTGTCTCGACTCCGGCTCCACGCTGGCCTCGCGTGCCTTTCTGTAGCTGGCAGAGAGATTGCGACCATCTGTTGCCACCGGCTTCTCCGGAGCTCGCTTGGGACACCTGGCAGGAACCTCTCTGAGGAGTGACGTTCGAAGGTCTGTGGGCTGGCTTGGGGCCAGCCGTGGGCAGGGAGCGAGGAGGGCCGGAGGGACACAGAGACCCTGGCGTCTCTCCAACGGGAGTTCCAGGGGCGGCTGGGTGCGTGTGACGGTCCCTCCATCGGCAGGCCGGGGGGCCTTTGCTTCCTCTCGCCCTGGGTCCCCTTCCACCCCACTGGGCCTGGCTCCGGGGAGTCTGATCCCCCTCTTCCTGGGTGGGCACAAAGGGAGCGTCCATGGCTCCGAGCCCTGGGCAGCCCACAGCTGTGTGTGTGTGCCTGTGTGCGTGTGTGCGTGTGTGTATGTGTGTGTGTGGCACTGGGAATTGGATCCAGGGCATTCTACCTCCAAGCTACACCCCCAGCCCTATCTTTTAAATTTATTTTATTTTATTTTTTGTGGTATTGGGAGTGGGACCCAGGGGTCTCCTACCTCTGGGCTATACCCCCAGCCCTATTTTATTTTTTATTTGGAAACAGGGTCTCGCTAGGTTACTGAAAGCCTCACTAAGTTGCTGAGGCTGACTTTGAACCTGCGATCCTCCTATCTCAGCCTCCCAGGTACTGGGATTACAAGCATGCGCCACCACGCCGGCTGTACATCTTTTTAATTTTATTTTATTTTATTTATATTTGGTACTTGGGATTGAACAGAGGGGCAGTCTACCTCCAAGCCATACCCCTAGCCCTATGTATTCGTGTGTGTGTGTGTGTGTGTGTGTGTGTGTGTGTGTGTTACTAGGGATTGAACCCAGGGGCATTCTACCTCTGAACTCCACCCCAGCCCTATTTTATTTTTTATTTTGAGTCAGGGTCTAAGTTGTAGAGGGCCTCACTAAGTAGCTGAGGCTGGCTGCGAACCTGCAATCCTCCTTTCTCCATCTCCCAAGTACTGGGATTACAAGCATGCGCCACCACACCTGGCCTCTATTTTTTATTTGGAAACAGGGTCTCACTAAGTTGCTGAGGCTGTTCTCAAACCTGCAATCTTCCTGTATCAGCCTCCCAAGTCCTGGGATTACAGGCGTGCGCCACCGTGCCTGGCCAGGCCTGTGGCTAAAATGAGGAGGGTGTCAGGACCCCAGGATGGAGGGTTGAGGACTGGGACTGGGGACAGCAAGTGCTATTTGACAGAGGGGAGGGAGAGTTGAGATCGGAGGCCCAGCACTGGCCTGGCCGCGTCCCCCAGCGAGCCTGGAGCTGACTGGACCCTGTGCTGTCCCGCCACCTCCCTCAGGAGCTGCCTAAATATGGACAGAGGGGCTCGGGGGAAATCCTTTTCCTTGCGCCGCCCTCCCCGTCCTGGGACCTGACACGGCCCCGTCCTCCCCCTCTTGGCCGACCCCTTATGGGCAAGCTGTGGCCATGCGTCCAGCTGGTCTGGGTATGCACTGGGTTCCGTTTCCCACCGGGAATGGCCATGCCAGTCAGATATGGTCAGAGCTGGTGAGCCGGGGTCCGTAGGCCCGGGGGGCCCCAGCCTTCCTCCTCCGGCAAGATCCGGCTGCCCCAGATCTTCTGCCCTGGCCTAGCACAGTGGTCTTATGCCACTGGCGCCCCCATCGGCCTCAGTTTCCCCTGGGCTCCGCTGGGCAGCCCTTTCTCACCTGCCTGCGGGTCTGCTGGCTGGTCTGGACTCCGGCTCCCGACACAGAGCAGAAAGGTGACTGTGGCACGAGGTTGCTGCGGGGCGCCCACGCCGACAGTTCTTGGGGAGGAAGGGAGACAGTCCCCCCAGTGGGGACAGCCTCAGGAGCGCTCTGACCCTGAGGCCCCTCTGCTGGCTCTGCCCACCTCCACCCACTGCACACTCTAGGGGATCCCCAGGGCCTGGAGGGAACACCCAGCTCTTCTTTTTTGGGGGGATTGAACCCAGGGACGTTCTACCTCTGAGTTACACCCCCAGCCCTTTATATTTTTTGTTTTGAAACAGGGTCTTACTAGGTCGCTGAGGGTGTCGTTAAGTTGCTGAGGCTGGCCTCAAACCTGTGATCTTCCTGTCTCAGCCTCCCAAGTGCTGGGATTACAGGTGTGTGCTAGTACGCCAGGCGGAACACACAGCTCTATATCTCTGGCCAGAGGCATCTCCTAATCCTGCCTAGTTGCCCCCTCGCCAATTTCAGGAGGCCTGGGGGCTGGAGGTGCCAGGCGGCCCTGCGCCCTGTGAGGGATGAGCAGTCCTCCCTCTATTTATTTATTTTTTATTTTATTTTTTGTGGTACTGGGGATTGAACCCAGGGGCGTTCTACCTCTGAACTTCACCCCCAGCTGTTTTTTATTTATTTATTTATTTATTTATTTATTTATTTATTTAATTTATTTGTACTGGGGATTGAACCCAGGGGCAATCTATCTCCGAGCTACACCCCCAGTCCTATTTTATTTATTTTTTGTTTTGAAACAAGGTTTCACTAGGTTGCTGAGAGTTTATTTTTTTATTTTGAAACAGGGTCTCACTAAGTTGCTGAGGGTCTTCCTAAGTTGCCAAGGCTGGCCTCCAACCTGCGATCCTCCTGTCTCAGCCTCCCAAGTACTGGGATTACAGGTGGATGGCACCTTGTCCCGCTGCGTCCTCCCTCTCGAGTCTGCTGTAGCCTTGCCTGTGGTCCGTGCAGCCTTGTCCCTGGTGGCAGCCTGGGCTCGGGGAAGAGCTTGCTGTGGAACTCCACGCAGACCTCTGCCACCCGGGGCTCCCAACCTGTGTCTGTGTTCCCCTATCACATGGGCCAGGCCCTGCTCAGATGTGCGAGGCCCCTCCAACGCCCCACCGCACACTGTTGGAATCATGACCCCTTGCCCCACCTTGGTCCCCATGGGACCTTGCCAATGAGCACTTGAGGGACAAGGGTCAGTGTGACTTTGGTCCCTCTTGACTTTGGGGTGGACGGTGCCATCCCATCTCAGCCACAGGGCTGACGCTCAGTGCCCCTGAGGTCCATGATGTGGAGAGGCTGAGGCGGGGAGGGGACATCACCCTTTATTGTGGGGCCAGGCCCCTGCTGGCCTCCTGCACACTGCTCCCCTTCGGTCCCCTTACACCCAGGCTGGGCCTCCTCGCTGGCTCTCTGGGGCCCTGCCATCCCGTGCTCCAGAGCACACTCAGTCAACAGAGGCGAGCCAGGGGGCAGGTGAGTCACCGGGTGCAGCAGACCTGGAGACCCCCCAGCTCTGCTGCCGCACAGCCCCAGTCGGAGGCGGCCACGCTGGCCCCAGCCCCGCAGTCCCCGGGATCCAGGTCCAGGCCCTCATAGATGGTGGGGAGCGAGGAGCGCTGGCTGAGCCGCCGGCGCAGGCCAACCAGCAGGGGCTGGGGCAGCGAGGCCACGTCCACGTTGTTGCCCAGGTCCACCCAGGCCAGCGCGGGGAACTTGGTGGCGTCCTTGACCCACTCGGTGAGGTCGCGCGCGGCGGCCCGCGTCAGCCGGTTGCCGTTGAGCAGCAGCTGCGCCAGGCGCGGGAGCGGGCCCAGGCTGGGCAGCAGCAGGCGCAGCAGCTCGTCGCTCAGCCCCGTGAAGCTCAGGTCCAGCACCGCCAGCCCCGCACCGTGGCCCTCCAGGTAGCGGGCCACATGCCGCACGTCGCGCGCTGAGAGAGGGACGCCTGAGAGGTCCAGGGTCTCCCCGGCCGGCAGCGCCTTCTGGAACCCGCCCTTGAGGCTGTGGAGGGTGGCAGGTGGGCTGGACTGAGCACGGCCAGGCCAGAGCCAGGAGGACCCCAGCACCCAGAAACGACCCGTCAGGGACAGGCCAGGCCTACCGTCCAAGCCGGTTCCAGCCGCGACTTGCTTTCTTTTGCTTTTTGGTACTGGGGATTAAACCCGGGCATCCTACCTCTGAGCTGGTACTGGGGATGGAACCCAGGGGCATTCTACCTCTGAGCTACACCCCAGCCCTATTCTATTCCTTATTTTGAAACAGGGTCTCCCTAAGTTGCGGAAGGCCTCACAAGTTGCTAAGGCTGGCCACAAGCCCGGATCCTCCTGTCTCAGCCTCCCTCGTACTGGGATGACAAGCATGCGCCACCACGCCCGGCTATTATTTTTATTTTTTATGGTAGTAGGCATTACAACCAGCCACATTCTACCTCTGAGCTATACCCCCAGCCCTTTTTCCTTTTTATTTTGGAACAGGGTCTTGCTAAGTTGCTGAGGGTCTCAGTTGCTGAGTCTGGCCGCGAACTTGGGATCCTCCTGTCTCAGCCTCTCAAGTACTGGGATTACAGGTGTGTGCCACCACGCCTGGCTGGAAGGGACATTTAGAGACCGAGGAAGGTCCCCCATGGCTTCCTGCACACCCCTCGTTCTCTCTCCTGTCATTTGAAGCCAGTTCACTCTAGGCAGATGAGCCTGACGTGGGCACTGAGGTCACTTGCGTACCTCTAAGGCCCTACCTGCCATGGCAGGAGACAGTCCCATGGGCCGCCAGCCTGGGGTGGGACACAAATCGGAAGCAGGCGCCAGGGTCAGCTCCCAGCTGTGGTTCTGGGCCCCCGGGTATCTGCAGCCAGTTCCGGGCTGCATCTATACCATGAGGCTATGAGGGGGTGATTGAGGTGGGGACCCCACAGCAAGGTGAGCTATCAGGAGGAGGCTGTAGAGGTCTCGGCTTGGGGCAGCTGGGTGTTGGTGTGGAATTCCCAAAAGGCCGCAGGATAAGCAGGGAGGGTGGGGCCTAGGACCAGCCAGTTCACCTCCCCCAGCCTCAGTTTCCTTCCCTGTAAAATGGGAATCGAAGACAGGAGTGGTGGCACAGGCCTGTAATCCCAGTACTTGGGAGGCTGAGACAAGAGGATCGCAGGTTCGAGGACAGCCTCAGCAACTTAGTGAGACTCTCAGCAACCTAGCGAGACCCTGTTTCAAATATAAAAAGGCTGGGGGTGGAGCTCAGAGGGAGAACACACCTGGGTTCAGTCCCAGTACAAAAAAAAGGGATCTTGACACAGAATCTGCCTCCCTTGCTACCTGTTGTGAAGATTTACCTGAAGCCGGGCATGGTGGCACACGCCTGTAATCCCAGTACTTGGGAGGTTGAGACAGGAGGATCACAGGTTCGAGGACAGCCTCAGCAAGTAGTGAGACTCTCATCAACCTAGTAAGACCCTGTTTCAAAAATAAAAATAAAAAATAGGGCTGGGGGTGTAGCTCGGAGGTAGAATGCCCCTGGATTCCATCCCCAGTACCACACACAAAAAAAGATCTACCTGAGGCCCGCTGAAGTCACCTTGGGTCCAGGGTGGGGGTGGGGCCCCAAAAGGCCTAGGTGCTGTGACAGGTTAGACATTGAGGGGTGAGTGGACGGCAGGAGGTGGCATTGGACATAGGAGGCAGTTCCTATGGAGACTGAAGTTTGGCCTGGGGCCTCCGTGCTGCGGGCTCCGCCGGCCTCCAGGGTCGAGGTCTTAATGGCGGTGATGGGGAGGGACCCACAGGGCAGGACCGCGGGCACCGGGCTCTCAGGGGAGAAGTCCAGGCCTGGGCAGGGACCCTGAGGGGACAGGGAAGAGGGGACGGTGGCGGGCACCCCTTACCAGCTCTGGGTCTTTCTCCGGGGCAGGCCGGGCCCTCGCTGCCGCTTGGCGTGCGGGGTGAGGTGGTAGATGAGCTGCCGGCAGATCTTATCTGAGGACTTCCAGAGCTCATAGTCCTGTGGGGGAGGCGGTGGGGGACAGCGTTGTCACGGTGAGGCCGTGCCCCTCCCACTCCCACCCCGGCGGTGGCCTGGCGCAGGGCCAGGAGAGGCTGCCCGCTGCGAGCTGGACAGGCCGCTCCGAGGCCCGCAGTGCCCGGCGGGAGGAAGCGCAGACAATGGGCCCCTGTTCCCTGTGCTCGGGCCCGGGGCCAGTGGCTCGGCTCTCAGCCGGCAGCCTGACCAGCCTCGGCAGCCCCCCCACCCAGGGGACCTGCCACAGGGGAGGCCGGCCAGGCCCCTCGAGGGAGCCCCGTTCCACTGACGCCAGCCCCAGGGAACGGGAACCTGCCAGGTCAGCTCGCTCTTCCTCTTGTTCTCCACACTACGCTGCGGCCGTGGGGCCTGGGTCTGGGCTGACCCGGTTCTGGGGATTTCATTTATTTTTTCTTTTGGTACTGGGGATTGAGCCCAGGAGTGTTCTACCTCCGAGCTATATACTCCCTTTATTTTTTTAATTTTGAAATAGGGTCTTGCTAAGTTGCTAAGGGTTTCGCTATGTTGCTGAGGCTGGCCATGAACCTGCAATCCTCCTGTCTCAGCCTCCCAAGTTCTGGGATTACAGGCGTGCACCACTTGGCCTGGCTTGGGAAGTTGATGTTTTATTAGCACCACATCCTGGCTTTCTCTGGGTCTAACTGGGCCCCCACAGAGGCCCCACTCGGGGCTGAATACAGTGTGCTTTCCATGGTCTTGCACCGAGCAGCCTGCTACCTACCCGGAAGGTTCTTGTCCACAGTCCTGTGCTAAGAGCCCGGCGCGTACGGCTCATTCATTGGCCACAAGCCCCGGTGGCTTCTGGGCTCAGAGCTGGCAGCGCCCATGGTGGACACCTTGTTTCATGTGACCAGGGCTTGGGGCTGATGTCTGGCCACAGCCACACGGGCTGGGGCGGGACATTGGCAGGTGCTGTCAGAACAGGGCCTGGGGTGGGGATGGAGGCTGCAGGTGGCAGAATCCAACTTAACCTGAGGATTCAGAGGCGATGGCTTGTGGCCCAAGCTGCTGGGTGACGGAGGACAGTGAGCATCCATCCCCAAGGGTGGACAAGCAGGATGGAGACCCGTGGACGGGGCTCCAGCCCGGGGCAGCTCTCTTCCATCCCAGGAATGAGAGACTGGGAGTCCAGTTCCGTTATTGGATTTGTTAGAACAGTCTGTGCCCTACGGGGTCCCCATGTGACTTTTGCTCAGCTGGGGTCCCCAAGCCTCAGGTCTACTCAATGCGTGACTTTCAGATCAGGCAGAGCACAGCTCACACTTGCTGCTGAGCTGTCATCGGTTCTCAGAGAGGGACAGGGACCTGCCTCAGGCCACACAGCAGCCACATGAGGACCCAGGCTTCTAGTCCCTGCCACCCACAAACCCAAGCCAGGACCTGAGCGGCCTTCTTCTCCTCCTTCCCCACCCCACTGGGGATTGAACCCAGGGGCATTCTACCTCCAAGCTACACCCCAGCCCCTCCAAGCTATACCCCAGCCCCCTCCAAGCTATACCCCAGACCCTCCAAGCTACATCCCAGCCCTTTTTAGGTTTTTTGATTGTGTGTTTGTGTGTGTGTGTGTGGTACTGGGGATTGAACCCAGGGGCATTCTACCTCTGAGCTACACCCCCAGCCCTATTTTATTTTTTTAGTTTGAAGCAGGGTCTCACAAAGTTGCGGAGGGCCTCACTAAGTAGCTAAGGCTGGCTACGAACCTGCGATCCTCCTGTCTCAGCCTCCCAAGTACTGGGATTATAAACGTGCGCCACCATGACGGGCCTAGTTTTTATTTTGAAACAGGGGCTCGCTAAGTAGCTGAGGCTGTCCTTGAACCTGTGATCCTCCTGTCTCAGCCTCCCAAGTCCTGGGATTCCAGGTGCGCTCCACCATGCCTGGCTTGGCCTCACCTTCTTGGGGCACTGCAGGTCCCGGGCCAGGCTCACCAGCAGGTCATGGGAGATGGGATCCACCAGGTTGAGGAAGGCCACGTCCCTGTAGAGGATGTCGGTGAGGAGGGTCCCCTCCAGGCCCAGGTCCTGCAGGTGATGAAGAGGTAGTCGAGTGAGCTAGGAATCGGGGGCTCCCTTCTCTACAACAGCTGGCCACATGCCCCTTGTGCCGGCTCCTGTGTCCCCCTCTTGCTGAGACTTATGGAACCTCCCCAGTGGTAGCGAGAGCCAACTGTCCAGGGGCAGGTGGACCCTGTAGAGGAAAGGGGTGGACATCAGGGACCCCAGGCAGGTGACAGATTACGCAGACCAGTTACTGGAGGTGACATGTCTTGCTGTGACACCTTGCCTTCTCTGGGGTTAGGGCCCATCAGGGGGTTCTGCAACTCTGCTGGCCCCGAGTGGCAATGACCCCAGTATTCCCATAGGGACCTTTGCCTTCCCTCCCATCCCTGAGGTCCCCAGTCCGCAGCCGCCATTGTATGTATGCCTGTAGGGGACTGCCACTCTCCCAGACCCCTTGTCCCCGAGGCGGCTCAGACTCCTGCCCTGAAACTGGCCTCGTGTCCTGTGCCCCAGCTCAGCACAGGGGACCACTATGCGCCCCTTCCCAGCAATCCCCAGCACTCTTCCCTAACCCCCTCACCCCCAGGTGCCCGAGAGGGTCCCCCTTTTCCTCCCCAGTGTTCCTGCGGGGGTTCAGGCCTTGCCCCCCAGCAACCTCCTCCCAGGACTCCCTGCACCCCACCTTTGGGCTACCAGAGCCACTTTAGGAGAAACATACCTGAGCTTGACCCTAAACCCTTTGGTGGAGACCAAATGTTCTAGAAGCCACGTGACGTCAGACTTGAACGCACTTGGCGGAGTCTTAGAACTCCCAGTGCCTGGCTGTCACACCGTCCTGAGCCACCAACCTCCCCCCGCATCAGACCCCATGGTCAGGGCCCTGGACGGCCCTTTCTCCTTTATTGCTTGGCTTTCTGCTCCTATAGGCCTGGTGTGGGCTGAACATGTGTGCAGAGGGGCCATTTACAGGACACTGACAGGGGTGGGGATGTAGGCAGCCGTAGGGTGCTTGCCTAGCATGTGCAAGGCCCTGGGTTTGGTTCCCAGAACTGCCAAAAAATAAAAAAAAATTATCAAACTGGGTACAGTGGCAGGCACCTGTAATCCCCGTACTCAGGAGGCTGAGACAGGAGGGTCGCAGGTTCAAGGCCAGCCTCAACAACTTAGCAAGACCCTGTTTCAAAATAAAAAAGCCAGGCGTGGTGGTGCATGCCTGTAATCCCAGTACTTGGGAGGATCTGGGAGACAGGAGGATCGCAGGTTTGAGGACAGCCTCAACAACTTAGCTGTTTCAAAATAAAAGACCCTGTTTCAAAATAAAAAAGCCAGGCGTGGTGGTACATGCCTGTAATCCCAGTACTTGGGAGGCTGAGACAGGAGGATCGCAGGCTCGAGGACAGCCTCAACAATTTAGCAAGACCCTGTTTCAAAATAAAAAAGCCAGATGTGGTGGTGCACGCCTATAATCCCAGTACTTAGGAGGCTGAGACAGGAGGATCGCAGGTTCGTGGACAGCCTCAGGATGTAGTGAGGCTCTCATCAACCTAGCGAGACCCTGTTTCCAAATAAGAAATAAAATAGGGCTGGGGGTGAGACCTGGTTTCCAAATAAAAATAAAATAGGACTGGGGGAGAGACCTGTTTCCAAATAAAAATAAAATAGGGCTGGGGGCATAGCTCAGAGGTAGAATGACCTGGGTTCAATCCCCAGTACCACAAATAAATAAATAAATAAGTAAATAAATAAATAAATAATAGGTCTAGGGGAGCTGGGCATGGTGGCACATGCTTGCAATCTTAGTACTTGGGAGGCTGAGACTGGAAGATCACAGGTTCAAGGACAGCCTCAGCAATTTAGTGAGGCTCTCAGCAACCTAGTGAGACCCTGTTTCCAAATAAGAAATAAAATCAGTCTGAGGATGTAGCTTAGAGGTAGAATGTCTCTGGGTTCAATTCCCAACACCACACATACAAAAACAATAGGACTAGGGGTATAGCTCAGAGGTAGAATGCCCTTGGGTTCAATTCCCCAGTACCATAAATAAATAAATAAATAAATAAATAATAAAAGCTGGGCATAGTGGCGCATGCCTATAATCCCAGTATTTAGGAGGCTGAGACAGGAAGATCGCAGGTTCGGGGACAGCCTCAGCAAGTAGTGAGACTCTCACCCACCTAGTGAGACCCTGTTTCCAAATAAAAATAAAATTGGGCTGAGGGTGTAGCTTAGAGGTAGAATGACCTGGGTTCAATCCCCAGTACCAAATAAATAAATAAATAAATAAGGCTGGGGTGTAGCTTGGAGGTAGAACACCTCTGGGTTCCATCCCCAGTACTGCAAAAAAGAATCATCCCTAGAGGAGTGTGACAGCTGATGGGCAGGCAGAGCCAGAGGCGCTCCAGCCTCCGCATCGCCCTCCCCATGCCAGAGAGCGGGGTGCCCGGTGCACAAGTCCCTGGCCCAGGCAGGCAGGCCAGGCGGAAGACCCGCGGGCTGAGGTTACAAGGTGCTTGCAGATTATGGGGGCAGGACAGGCCCTCAAATCCCAACCTCTGGGACACACATGGGCGGCCTAGCTGGTCTCTCAGAACCTGTCCTTCCTGGGGATACGTCCAGCCGTTTCCTTGGGCTCCAGACACCATCGCAGACAGACAGAGCTGTGTGTCTGGCCAGTCCGGCTGATCCGGTGCTGCTCTGTTTGCATTTTCAACTAGCTGGGGAGGACCCACCGGGAGGAAGGGGTGGCTGGTGAGCCTGGGCAGACCCAGACAGGGCCCCAGACCGCAGCCTCCCTTCACGCTGCTCTGGACAGCTCCTCTTAAAGGGCCAGCTCCGCCTTTCCAGCCTCAGGATCCTGGAGAGAGGAAACCCCAGCAAGAGGGGCTGGGAGGCTGGGCTCTGGATCCTCTTCTACCAGTTTTCTCTGGGGGTCCCCGGGCTCACCTGCCTCAGTTTCCCCATCTCTATTCATCCACCTTCTGTAGACCAAACACCTCCGCAGCTGATTTCAGCTCACAGGATGGGGCAGGTGGTGGAGGCAGCTACTGCAGCGGTGGGGACTAGGTGGACTGGGAAGGAACTTGCCAGGGGTGATGCTGGGACCCGCGTTGATGTCTCCTGGGGCAACTCAGGGCTCCAAATCTTGGTCTAGAAAACCGGTGTGTGTGGGACCAGAGCCCCTACCCAGCCGGTGTGTCACTGTGTTGTACAGACGCTGGATGGGACCTGTGGGCACGAGCTGCCGGCGAGGGGGTCAGGTGGGGCTGCGCGGGGCTTTGTCTGGGCTGCATGTGGCTCCGGGCCAGCGGGACTGCACCCCCAGGGCTCTCTCTCCCCCGTCCAGGGCTTCCTCTAATCCCGCCTTCTTCCCATTGCGATGATCTGTCCCCGCATCCAGCCCCCCTCCTTTCCTGCCAAAGCCAGGATGCGGGCTCTGAGCGCCAGGCCGGGGCGCCCTCCGCGCACACACAACACACCTCCAACCCCGGAGCCCGGGCCGCCCGCCCGCCCGCCCGCTCCGCACGCAGCCCTCCGGCCTCACCCGGCCTCACCCGGCCCCGGGCCCCGGACCGAGCCTCGGCCCGCCGCCCGCCGCGCCCTCGGAGCCGCCCGCAGCCCGGCCCGGCCCCCGCCCCTCCGCGGCCGCGAGTCTCGCCTGGCGCAGGAGGCGCAGCAGCTGCCGGGCGCGCTCGGGCCGCCGCTCGCGGAGCGTGGACTGGATCTCGCGGAGCCAGCGCACCCGGCGCTCGTAGGGCGCGGGCCCGCAGCCAGCCGCCGCCCCGGCCTCCGCGTCCGCCTCGGGTCCGGCCCGCCGGCCCAGCCGCGCCCCCATGGCCGCGGCGCGAGCGGGAGCCGGAGGCCGGGCTGCTGCGCCCCGCCCCGGCCCCGCCCCGGACAGCGACGGCCCCGCCCAGGACAGAGATGGCCCCGCCCCGGCCGCGATGGCCCCGCCCCGGCCGCGATGGCCCCGCCCCGGACAGCGATGGCCCCGCCCCGGCCGCGATGGCCCCGCCCCGGCCGCGATGGCCCCGCCCCGGACAGCGATGGCCCCGCCCCGGCCCCGCCCCGGGCAGCGACGGCCCCGCCCCTCCCGCCCCGCCCCGCCCCGGCCAGGGATGCGCTGGGTGGCGCGCCACGTCCAGCGCTCCGCGCCCGCGCCCTGGCTCCCGGCCTGGGGCTGGGTGGGGGCGATCCTGGTCCGGCTGGGGGCTCGCCGGGGAGGACCCGCCCGCGGGGGACCTGGCGCGGGCGCCCTTCCCGAGGGCGGCGCTGAGCCCGGCCAGGCGAGGTGGCGCTTGGCACCTCGCAGCCCTCGGGCCCCAGGACCGGACTGGGGGAATGGTCGCGTTGACCCGGCAGGAGCGCTGCAGGCGGGGCGGGGGCGGAGGCCTTCTGCCAGCTGTAGCCGGTGCCAGCACCTGCTTCAGGAATCTCGCCTGCAGTCCTCGGGTGCACCCGGCCTGTCCATCCTCCGCCACGCTGCTCGACACACGTGGAACGCCACTCCCCGCCCGCGCCAGGGGCGGGGGGCACAGGCCTGGGCAGGCTGGGTGGAGCCCGCCCCCTCTGACCTCCTGCCTGGCAGAGGAGCGGGCTGAGACCTGCTGCTTAGCCGTTGAGCGGGTTCTGGGCAGGCTGGCATCGGGCCCCCTCTGCCCTGGCTCCAGCCCTCCCGCCCGCAGGGGAGGGTAGCGGGCAGTGTGAGCGGCCCTGCCTCCTCCAGGGATCAGGTTGAGCTGGGACCGTCTCACCTGCCCGCGCGCCCTCAACAGTCCTGTTGGAGTCTGCTGCTCGCTGTGAGGCCCTACCCAGCTCTGGGCTCCTCACCTGCTCAGAGGCAGAGGACTCCAGCCCCCGCTCTCACACGCGCGGGCCCTGTGCCCGCCATGAGGCCGGTGCTTGGCTGGGCAAGTGTGCAGGACGGCTGGGGCCTGGTGGGGGCCTGCCAAGGGCATCCAATTTGGAACCATGGCTGGGACCCTTCTTTGGGGTCAACCATTGCCTGTCTGGAGAGTTTGGGGTAGGGTGATAGGCTTTGGGACCCTCTGGGGGTCTAAGGACAAGGCAGAGGGCAGAGGATGTCCGTGTGTGTGTGTGTGTGTGTGTGTGTGTGTGTGTGTCTCACTAGGGATTGCACCCAGAGGCTTTCTACTTGTAAACTACACCCCAGCCCTTTTTGTTTATTTTTTAATTATTTTACTTATTTATTTTGTGTGGTATTGGGATTGAACCAAGGGGCATTCTACCTCTGAGCTACACCCCCAGCCCTACTTTTTATTTTTATTTTTGAAACAGGGTCTCACTAGGTTGATGAGAGTCTCACTATTTGCTAAGGCTGTCCTCGAACCTGTGATCCTCTTGCCTCAGCCTCCCAAGTACTGGGATTACAAGCATGCGCCACCACGCCCAGCCCTTTTTATTTATTTAATTATTTATTTATTTTGTATTTTATTTTTTGTGGTACCGGGGATTGAACCCAGGGCCATTCTTCCTCCAAGCTACATCCCCAGCCCTATTTTTATTTTGAAACAAGGTCTTGCTAGGTTGCTGAGAATCTCACTATTTGCTAAGGCTGTCCTTGAACCTGCGATCCTCCTGTCTCAGGCTTGCGCCACCACGCCCGACTATTTTTTTTTATTTTTGAAACAGGGTCTCAGTAAGTTGCTGAGGGTCTCCCTAAGTTGCCGAGGCTGGCCTTGAACCTGCAATCCTCCTGTCTCAGCTTCCCAAGTACTAGGATTACAGATGTGCACCACCACACCCAGCTGTCATAGTCTCTTGACCACTCACAGATCCCCGTCCCCAGCATCGTGCCAATTCCTGGGCCCCCTTCTCCCCTGGCATCTGTCAGCTGGACCCAGCAGCCTCCGTTCCCCCTCCTCCGCAGCCAGCATTGTCCCGGGGCTACCTTGGCAGGGCAGGTTTCCTTCTTGGCAGCCTCGCATGAATGCCCAGTCTGCCCTCCCTCGGGGCCAAGGCGCTGTGGCTGAATTGACACTGTGACAGGCCAGAGCTTTCAGCGGCAGCCCAGTGCCCCAGAGACCTCTCGGGCCCCCCGCCCAGAGCTGGCAGCCAGGTAAGGCCGCCCCCCTCCCCCACATCCGCGGGCTGGAGCCAGACCTGGCTGGCGCCCAGAACCTGACCATATGGTTCCAGAGGCTGAGCCAGGCCTGGACTTTGTCCCCTGGACTGTGAGAGACCGAGTGAGGGGCGAGGGGACGGAGGGCTGGCATGGGTGGGCAACCTAGGCAGTGGCCTAGGAGAGATGCCCAGAGCTCAGAGTCCCGTGGAAAGCAGATGGCTTCCCCCTGTCCCCCTCTCTGTGTCCCCGGCAGAGAGATTCCTGGAGGACATTTTTCCAAGAAAGGAGGGAGGGTGGTGTCTGGGATCCATTCCCTCAGCTCGCTGCGGGGGGTGCCTAGGCTGAGTTGGCTCTGGGGGACTGTTTCTGGCTTAGCATGACTTGGACAGGAGCCCCTGGAGACAGAGCTGTCCCCTGAGGACTGGGGATACCGTTCTAGCTCACCAGCCTCATGTGTCCTTAACTAAGGGTCCTTGTCCCTCTCCCTGGGCAGCGGAGTTTGTGGAGACCCTGTGGGATGGGGGGACTTCGATGTGCCCTTTCTGTCCCTAGGGCTGGTGTGGGGGGTCAGGGGGTTGCCACCCCTGGGGAATCAGCCAGATGGGAGGTTTAGGGGGGTGGGGACAGAAAGAGGACAGCCAAACCCCAGGCCCTGATCGGAGCATATGAGGTCCCAAGTGGGACCTACTAGGAGACGGGTATTGGTGACAGCCACACCTTGGGTGTCCCCAGCCCGCATGGAGACCATAGTGGCAGTGCAGGGGAATGGGCAGGTGGTGGAGGGCTGGGGCTGGAACTGGACCTGACACCTTTGGGCCCCTTCCCCACCCCCCCAAAGGGAGGTCCAAGCCCAGGGTGGGGTGATGTTGCCTGGGTGAGCGGCCGGGTGACACACAGCTTCCTGGAAGGCATGGCAAAGAAGATGCGAATGGTTTCGGAACCTCACTAGGGGCAAGGAGGCAGGCAGCCAGAAACTATGGAGACAGAGTGTTCCGTGCTTGTGCCACAGGGATGGGTTGGTAGCCTTCTGTGCCACCAGGAATTGCCGTGGGGCCAGAAGAGGCAGCGGAGCGTGGGGTGGGGGTGTCGCAGATATCGGCTCAGGACCCGGAGTCAAGTCCCCAGGGAGCCCGGCGTGGTGGCGCCTGCTTGTCATCCCAGTACTTGGGAGGCAGAGACAGGAGGATCGCAGGTTCATAGCCAGCCTCAGCAACGAAACAAGACCCTCAGCAAGTTAGCAAGACCCTGTTTCAAAAAAAATAAATAAATAAAATAAGCCGGGCATGGTGGTTGTGAGGTTGTGGGCTACTTGTGAGGCCCTCGGCAACTTAGTGAGACCCTGTTTCAACATAAAGAATAAAAAATCGGGCTGGGGGTATAACTCAGAGGTAGACTGCCCCTGGGTTCCATCCCCAATACTGCGCAAAAAAAAAAAAAAAGGCCCCCGGAGCCACCTGGTTGGGTGTGTAACCACAAATATGACAGGCAGCTGCGTTAGCTTCCTGTGGCTACCATAACGAATTACCACAAACTCTGTGGCAATGGAAACAACAGAAATGAGCCAGACATGGTGGCACACGGTTGTAATCCCAGTACCTGGGAGGCTGAGACAGGAGGATTGCAGGTTCGCGGCCAGCCTCAGCTACTTAGCGAGGCCTCAGCAACTTAGTGAGACCCTGTTTCCAAATAAAAAGGGCTGGAGGTGTAGTTCAGAGGTCGAATGCCCTGGGTTCCATCCCCAGTACCAAAACCAAACCAAACCGAAAACCAAAACCCAGACAGGTATCGTCTCTCAGTTCTGGAGCCTGGACCCCCGAAATCCAGGTGTAGGCCGGCTGCGCTCCCTCCAGGGCTCCAGGGGGGAGCCTTCCTGCCTCTCTAGCCTCTGGTGGTTTCCAGTGATCCTGGGCGCTCCTCCGCCTGCGCTCAGCACTGCAACCTCAGCCCACAGCTGTCATCCCTGTGTCATCCCTGTGTCTCTCCATCACGTGGCTTTCTTATAAAGACACTAGTTACTGGGTTTGGGACCCACCCTAAACCAATATGATCTCATATTTTTTTAATTTTCTTTGCAGTACTGGGGATTGAACCCAGGAGCTTCCACCTCCGAGCTACACTCCCAACCTATTTTTTATTCTTTATTTTGAAACAGGGTCTCACTTAGTTGCAGAGGCCTCACTAAGTAGCTGAGGCTGGCCGCGAACCCGGATCCTCCAGTCTCAGCCTCCCAAGTACTGGGATTATGAGCGTGCGCCACCACGCCTGGTTTCTCTCTCTTTCCTTCCTTCCTTCCTTCCTTCCTTCCTTCCTATTTCCTCCCTTCATTCCTTCCTCCTTTATTTTTGTACTGGGGATTGAACCCAGGGAAGGGAGGTCTACCACTGAACTATACCCCCAGCCCTTTTTATTTTGAAGTAGGGCCTCCCTATGTTACCACATGCTGGTCTCAAACCTGAGATCCTCCTGTCTCAGCCTCCAAAGTACTGGGATCACAGCCGTGCGCCACTGTGCCCAGCCTGCTTCCTTCCTTCCTTCTTTTGCTAGATTTTTTTTCAGTACTAGGGATTGAACCCAGGGGCATTCTACCTCCGAGTTACAACCCCAGCCCTATTTTATTTTGAAACAGGGTCTTGCTAGTTTGATGAGAGTCTCACTACTTGCTGAGGCTGTCCTCGAACCTGCAATCCTCCTGTCTCAGCCTCCCAAGTACTGGGATGACAGGGCGTGTGTCACCACGCCCGGCTCTTTTGCTAGAGTTTGAACCCGGGGCTTTGTGCATGCTAGGCGAATGCTCTAGCAACTGAACTTTACCTCCAGCCTCTCTCGTGGTTTATACCAAATCCACCCAGGCACTGCACAGCTGGCTGCCATCCATTCAGCAATGATTACTGGGCACTGCGGATACTCCAGAGAATAAAGCAGACAGAGGTCAGGTGAGGTGACACACGTCTATAATCCCAGTACTTGGGAGGCTGAGACAGGGGGATCGCAGGTTCAAGGACAGCCTCGGCAACTTTGTGAGACCCTCAGCAACTTGGAGACACCCTGTTTCAAAATATAATAGAGCTGGGGTGTAGCATAGAGTTCTAGAAGGCCCCTGGGTTCAATCCCCAGTACCAAATTAAAACAAAATGAAATGAAATAAAGGCAGACAGAGGAGGTGGCAGTAACAGATAGTCCACGGGGGCAGGGGGAGCTGGGCTGGGGGCAGAGGAGGGCTTCCAGAGCTGGCACTAAGGTTGGGGTCTGAAGGAAGAGTGCTTCAAAACCAGGTGTGGTGGCACATGCCTGAAATCCCAGTACTTGGGAGGCTGAGACAGGAGGATCGCAGGTTCGAAGCCAGCCTCAGTAACTTAGCAAGACCCTGTTTTTTTTTTTTTTTTGGTGGTACTGGGATTGAACCCGGGGGGCATTCTACCTCTGGGCTCCAGCCCTATTTTATTTTTTATTTGGAAACAGTCAACAGAGTCTCACTAAGTTGCTGGCATCGAACCTGCGATCCTCCTGTCTCAACCTCCCAGAGAACTGGGATTACAGGCATGCGCCACCACGCCGACTAGACCCTGTTTCTTCTCCTTCCCCTCCTCCTCCTCCTCCTCCTCCTCCTCCTCCTTCTTCTTCTTCTTCTTCTTCTTCTTCTTCTTCTTCTTCTTTTGTGGTGCTGGGGATCGAACCCTGGGCCTTGCCCATGCTAGGCAAGCGCTCTACTACTGAGCTACATCCCCAGCCCTAGACCCTGTTTCAAAATAAAAAATAAAATAAAATAGGGCTGAGGGTGTAGCTTGAAGGTAGGATGCCCCAGGTTCAATCCTTAGTACAGAGAGAGAGAGAGAGAGCAGAAGGGAGAAAGAGAGCAAAAGAGAGTGCTTTGGGCCACAGAAGTAGCCTGCCCGCCGTCCTGGTGGGATCAAGGAGGGCAGAGGCATAGACAGGCACCAGCAAGGCAGGAATTTATCTGCAGGGCAAAGGGTGCCTTAGAAGGGTTTTCTAGTACGGGAGAGGATGCGCTTTGATTTGTACGCTGAACTCTGGGGCTCATTAGAGAAATCCACGACTGGGGATCACCAGGTGATGGAGTGGTCTATGGGGACTGGGGGAAGGGGGTCAGGTGTGACTGGGAGGGTGTACAGAGAGGAGCAACTGGAGGGACCAGCGAAGGTGCAGGGGGGCCTCCGGCCGACTCTGCTCCGTGGCCAGCGAGGTCTGCGGAAGGCAATTAGCTGCTCGGCTCAGGTCTGGGCCTGTCGACTCGGGGCTTCTGAAACATTAGCCAGAGGGACTCCGTCTTGGACTCACTGCAGCGGGAGTAACTGCGCCGGGCACCCGGCAGGCGAGGGAGGCAGAGGAGGCGCCCTGGAAGAGGTGGGGAGCTCTGGAAGTCCGGGGGAGCCAAGCAGGGTGTGCATGGAAAGTGTCGGCCCGTCTGGGCACCGGTGAAGTCATGGGGGAGTGGGGAGGTGGCCGGGCGGACTTGGCGTGTGACCCGGGAGGCCAGGAGACAGGAGTGGGTCGGCTTTCCTGGAGACGGGTGTGTGATGGGGTGGGGGCTGGGGCAGGGAAAAGACTCGGACTTTCTCTCCCGACCCCCTGGAGCCCCCGGGCACTGCTGGTAATTACCAAGCCATGTGGTAAGTGGCACCCGGAGAGGGGGCTGCGGGCAGGGAGGACGGGACGGCCAGGAGGGGGCACTTAAGGCGTCTGCTCTGAGCTCTTGACTGGACAAAGACAGAGGTGGCTGCAGACAGGGGCGTCAGAGCGGAGCGGGACCCTCTGAAGCTTTAGAGGTAGCAGATGCTGCCTGCAGCCGGGGCACGGCCACCCCAGTGAATTTGCCTGGCTACTCTTCCAGTTACCAGATAGGGGAAGGGAGAGGCTGCCCGGATCCCGGGGCCATCAGTGGCCTGGTTCAGGGTTGAGCCGGGAGACATCTGGGCCCTGCCATCCTGCGTCTGAGTTTGGGAGCTGGACGTGGTCCACCGGGTGCCAGGTGACCCTCCTGCCAGATGTTCCCAGATTAACGAGCTGACGATTCTAGAGGCCCACACACTTGGCTGAGCTCCTGTCTCCGTCTTCATATCAAAGGTGGGTGCTGGTATATAGCCCAGCCTGGTGGCTCATGCCTATAATATCAGGATTTGGGAGGCTGAGACAGGAGGATTGCAGGTTGAGGCCAGCCTCAGTACCTTCTTAGCAAGACCATCAGCAACTTAGTGTGACCCTGTTTCAAAATAAAAAATGCCGGGTGTGGTGGCACACACCTGTAATCCCAATACTTGGGAGGCTGAGACAGGAGGATTGCAGGTTCGAGGACAGCCTCAGCAAGTAGTGAGACTCTTATCAACCTAGCGGGACCCTGTTTCCAAATAAGAAAAAAAAAAAAACGGGCTGGGGGTGTAGCTCGAAGGTAGAATACCTCTGGGTTCAATCCCTAGTACCACACACACACACACACACACACACACACACACACACACAATAATAATAATAATAATAAAATAGGACTGGGGGTATAGCTTGGAGGGAGAACTCTCCTGGGTTCAATCCCAGGTACCCCCCAAAAAAGGTGGGTGCTGGTATAGGGAGGTGCTGGCCAGGCTCTAGGGACACAGGAGCAGGGCTTACCTCCCCCTTGCTAGGTGAGGCCAGCCCTTTGTGGATCTAGTCTAGACTCTTTTTTTTTTTTTTTTTGCGGTACCCAGGATTGAACGCAGGGGCGTTCTACCTCCGCGCTACACCCCCGGCCCTATTTTTTATACTTTAGTTTGAAACCAGGTCTCACGAAGTTGCAGAGGGCCTCACTAAAGAGAGAGAGACAGA
>PVJS01007175.1:0-57052 GCA_004027185.1 Glis glis | reverse complement strand
AACAGAATTCACAGAATGAGTATATGAAAAAGGGATTTATTAGATCAGCTCACAATGTAGTCCTGAGTTTCGACTGCACGTGAAGAATCAGAGGAATCAGTAGCTGGTCGGGTGGTCTAAGAGCTGGAGCCTTAGGATTGAAGCAACCACCGATTCAGTCCAGTCCAAGATGTGAAGATAAGGAAGCTCTTCGGAGAAATGATGGTGACGTTTCAGCTCGAAGGCTGGAGGCCAACGATCTCAGATGAGAGCAGAAGATCAAGAAGCTCTTCAAGGAAACGGCAAAGTTGGAGACCGACGATCTCAGACGAGAGCAGATGCGTTTTCTTCAGGAAGAGTCGCGGCTCCCTCTACGTGGCTTTCTCCTTCTTTTATCTAAGTCCTGCACCTATCAGAACCCTGCTACCCACATTTAGGGCAGGACTTCCGGTTCAATCTGCTGTTACACAACCAAAGTCACATGATCTTAGGTGGGTCAAGTTGACAAACCAGACCAACTATCACAATATGCAATTTAAAATTTTCTAGTATCAATGTTTTTCCATCTGAGGCATATTATAGTAATTTGATACATTTATACAATGTTTAATAATCAAGTCAAGATAATAAATATTCCCTTCTCTTTAAACATCCATCATTTTCATGTGTTAGGAATTTCATACTGTTCTAATCCTTTTTAAATATATCATAGATTATTTTAACCAATAGTTACTCTATTGGTAACCCTATTATTTTAACCAATAGTTAACCTATAGAAAAACCACAACTAATTCCTCCTCTGTGTTTTAGTGCCTGTTATTGAACTTTTTTCCATTCCCCCCACCCCTGCCCCTCTCAGCATTTAGTGACCATTAATCATTCCATTCTTCTAGAGATTTACTTATTAGTTTCTTCAAATGAACATGAGCGTGTAGCAGTTGTCTTTTTGCATTTGGCTTATTTCACTTAACACACTGAACTTTCAGGTCCAACGATGTTGCTGCAAATGGCAGGATTTCATTCTTTATCACTGAATAATATTCCATTGTGTATATATACCACATTTTCTTTTTTCTTTATTTTATATATACATTTATTGGTTCATTATAGTCTCACATCATAATGTAAATCATAGTGATAGTGACATACATGCAACAGCACTTGGTGAGCTTTCCCCCGGTTCTCTCCCCTTTCTCTTCCCCTTTCCCTATACAGGGTATTGAGATTGACATTGGCATTCTCACAAATGTACATAATGTTGATGGAAGTAATTCCTTTATTGATCCTCCCCCAACGCCCCCGCCCTTCCCCTAAACCACCTCCCTGCCTCCACTGAAGTTTCTTCTCCATTATCTGAAGTTCCTCTGGTATCCCAATTATTCCCTAGCTTCTGCATATTAGAGAAAACATATGACCCTTCACTTTCTGTGACTGGCTAATCTCACTTAACATAATGTTCTACAGGTCCCTCCATTTTCCTGCAAATGACATAATTTTGTTCTTCTTTGTTGCTGAGTAAAATTCTATTGTGTGGATATCCTACGATTTTGTAATCCATCCATCTGTTGATAGACACCTAGGTTGATTCCATAATTTGGCTATTGTGAATTGTGCTGCTATGAACATGGGTATGCATATATTACTATAATATTATTTCAGTCCCTTTGGAAAGATATCCAGGAGTGGTATAGCTGGATATGGTGGATCCATTCCCAATTTTCTGAGGAATCTCCACACTGATCTCCATATCAGCTGAGTTAATCTGCAATCCCACCAACAGTGTAGAAGAGTTCCAATGTCCTCACATCCTCACCAGCATTTATTGCCTTTATATTTATTGGCCATTTGTATCTCTTGTTTTGTGAAGTGTCTATTCAATTCAATTGCCCATTTTTTGATTGGGTTGTTTTTTAGCATAGTCTTTTAAGTTCTTCAAATATTTTAGATATTGGTCCTCTATCAGAGGGATAGCTGGCAAAGATCTTCTCTCATTCTGTGGGCTTTCTCTTTAGATTCTTGATGGTTTCTTATGATGAGCAGAAACATTTTAGTTTAATGTCATCCCATTTATTAATTCTTTTTTTTTTAATTTCCTGAGCTTTGGAGGTCTTGTTGAGGATGTTTCTACCTATGCCTATATGTTAGAGTGTTGGACCTATACCCTCCTGTTGGGGAATATGGGGTAAAAGAGGAGCATGGCTGAAGAGCAGGAACAGATTTTATTTAGGGATAAGACCTGGGAGGAGGAAGGTGACTGGGAGAGACAGTCCACAAGAGCCAGGGGCCCCTTCCTTACAGACTAGAGTTTTTTATGGGGCATTAGGAGGGAGGGAGAGCAAACAGTCATGTAGTCCTCTGATTGGTGGTTTTAACCGCAGGCCAGGACAGGTAGATTTATGGAACTGGGGGCAGGGGGATGGTTAGGAGCATTTTCCCACCACTGCTGGAATTCTTTTGTTCTCAACTTCCTCCAGCCAGGCCTTACAGTCAGACCTCACAGTGCCCACATTCCAGAGGTTTTATAATATTTATATTGGGGAAATGGGAAGCTGGATTCGCTCTGGCTACTTCCTGCATGACAATGGGACGAAGGTAGACTGAGGGCTAGAAGCTGTGTTGCAGGCACTGTGAGGGTTTTAGAGGTCCTGTGGGTTTGGGAGGAGGTACTTGCCTTTGGTTTTTGGCTGTGAGTGGATTTAGTGGGGCAGAAGCAGTTAGGACCCCATCTGAGGTGGACAATCTAGGCGGCCACGGTACACAGGGGTCTGGAGGTTCATATGAGGCTTCATTTGAAGGACCATTTGCAATTTGATCACCTCTAAATGAGAAGAGATTAATTTAGTTAATAGTTTAAGAATACAAGGATCAAATATGAGAGCACTGATATGATCAAAGGTTCAAAAGGAGCAGCAGCCATAAGATAATGGAAGAGAACATATTACGAATTTGTTTCCATATTTGGGGTGCAGAGATTTGGCAATTTGTTCTTTTAGCCACCTTGCTTGTTTTAGTATGCCCTCTGTTCTGGTTTTAACTGCTCCTAAGGAGTTGATATATATATATAATCAGGAAGTATTGGCAATGGCACATACTCCTCTTTGATCAGCAGATAAGTGAGAGCAAACCTGTGATCTAATACCATGTGTGCTAATGAATCTAAAGGTCTTTGTATATCCTTAAAATTTAGTCCAGTGTCATCGGTGACTCGTGTCACTGAGGTAGTTAGGTTGGTCACTGAGGCTGTATTTAGGGTGATGTTTCCAAAGCAATCCAATAATGGCCAATAAGGTGGTTGACAATCCTGCAACAAGAGCTGGAAACCAGAGGCGTAAGTTGCTGTTACAGTCAGAGGGTAGACAGCGTGTGATTCGTGAATGGGTTGACAATGATGGAGAAGGTAAAATTATTCCGAGTTTTCTAACATAATAGCAACCCTGAAATACCTTGGGAATAGTGGAATAAGAGAAATTAAAACAAAAGACTGACCAACCTGAAGGTAGGCTCATCTCTGTTGTTGGGATTGGGCTATTTACAGTATGATTACATTACGTTGGAGGCCAGGTAGCCAATCCATTTGTAATAGACCCAAACTTCTGTTTTGGCTAAAGAAGGGGTCCCAAAGTCCAAGGACAGTGCGGGACAGAAGTCCCAGGGGCAGGACCTGAGGGAAGGGTGTCCCAGAGCCGTAGGGTAGCACAGGAAATGGAAGTCCCAGGTGTGGGAACCCAACCAGGGGGGTCCTAGAGCCAGGGTGGTGCAAGAGTCCCTGGAACCTCTTGTGTACCTACAATTGGCGGAGGCAAAACTTACCAACAGCAAATCTGGTGGGTGTTGGACGATTGGATCTGGAACCGGCAAAATGGCCTTCTGGTCTGGAGCCATGTGAGAGAAAGAAAGGAAGGGAGGGGTGCTCCTGGTCCACTGGAGGGTGGCAGGCAAGAAATCTCTTTAGCCACGAGTCCCTGACTGCCAATTCCCCACCCAGCTTTTTGGCACCAAATGTTAAATATAGGGATAAAGAAAGAAAAACACAGCTCTACAGACCAGAACAGGTTCTTTAATGGAGTGAAGCCTGGGAGGGGGAACTGACCGGTGAGAGAGCCCACAAAAGTCAGCAAAAGCCCCCTTCCTTACAGACTAGGGGCCTTTTATGGGGCATTAGGAGGGAAGGAGAGCAAGGCAGTCCTGGATTTCTCCTATTGGTGGTCTTGAGGGGGGGCGAGGGGGACAGGACAGGTAGATTTATGAGGCGGGGGGCAAGGGAATGGTTTGGGTCACTTTCCCACCACTGCTGGAGTTCTTTTGTTCTCAACCTCCCCCCGCTAGGCCTCACAGACCTTACAGTGCCCACACCTCCTCTAGTAGCTTCAAAGTCGCTGGTCTAATTTCCAGAAGAGATACAAATGGCCATTGAATACATGAAAAAATGTCGAACATCATCAGCGATCAGGGAGATGCAAATCAAAACTACCCTGAATTCCATCTAACCCCAATCAGAATGGCAATCATCAAGAAGACAAAAAACAATAAATGCTGGCAAGGATGTGGGGACATTGGGACTTCATAGCTGCTTAGTTTGTGTCGGTGTATTCTATGATACTGCAGTGATGAATTCACCTAATGACAAGTCTCAGAACACATCTCCATTGCCATGGTTAAGCAACACATGGCTATGTTAAGAAAGGCATTGGTGGAGTTGGGCTCAAGATGGCTGATGGGATAGAGGGAACCCTGGGGAGCTGTAAGAAAATCTACCTAAGGAACTCTCCCTTAGCCTTTCTGAGGTAAGCAAGCAAGGGAGGGGAGGACAAGTAACTTATCTATAACAGAACAATCTCTGATCCATAGAAATAGTGCGTCCAGATAATTGGAGCAGCCAGCAGGAACAGGCTGGGCTGGGGGGCTTACCTGCCGGGCTATGGCAGGGGACTGTTACAGATTTTTTTCCTCAGCCATTTTCTGGGCCACTGAGCTCTGCAACCACAAACTGAACTAGTTCTAGTGCGCAGCCCCCACAGCGTCAGGTCAGAGCCCGCGCATGCGACCCAGCCCCCCAACGCCGCCCACCTGTGGGACAAAGCCTGTACCCTGCACCCCAGCGCGGTGGGCACGCGCTCCGCAACACCCCCACAAAAGCAGCTTCAGCAGACGCATCTAGGGCTGGGCTTGAGCTCTGCACAAGCGCATCATGGGAAGTGCAGTTCACCGGCCCCACCCCTCAGGTGACCTCAAGCCAGGCAGAGCAACCCCGCCCCCTTACTCGTGGTGACCCCTGAGGGAGCGGCAGCCAGTGCCACCTGCACCAGCAGCAACCCCAGGTCCCAAACATTCCAGTGGGCAAAGGCAGCACACGCCCGGTGACATAGTGGGGGCTATACAGTCCCTACCCTGCTCTGTCCGTCCCACAGAAGGGGACACGCTGACCCCGGGGATCCATCCTCCACCCCTGGGGGTCCATCCTCCTCCCTCCTCTCCAGACCCAGTGCCCCGCCGGGAATGGCTCAGGTCAGCCAAGTTCCTGGGTGCCGTGCTGAGCCCGACCCCTCCTACCCATCAGGTCCCGGCAGAAGTAAGGCTAAAGGGGAGAACTGAAGAGCTCCCCTGCCTCCGGGTGTGTTCTGGTGGCCAAACCAGAGGCCTCTCCCTCCTCCTGACTCAGCACCAGTGTCTACCCAACTTGAGCTGTGCTGAGAACAGCCCCACCCACCCCAACTGCAGGGAGAACAGCTCTTTGGTCCAAATCTCAAACTGCCTCCCACAGCCAATACTAACGAACACCATCATTGGCACAGCCTAGCCACAGCCGCCAAGTCAGAGCCAATGGTCTGGCGTAAGCCAGAGAGCGCCCCCCAGAGGTAGCACGGGGAGAAACACCTGCTGAACCCCAGACGCAGGGGCACCCCTGACCAGAAACTGCTAGCAGGCTCTCCTCGCAAAAAGGTAGTTTCTGTTATAGACCCAGTGGCAACAACGGCGGGGTCTGTGCAGTCAAAGTAGCGTCTCCTGGTTCTTGCGCTCCAACACAACGATGAACACAGCAAACGCGGTGCGGAACCCAACATAAACACGGACCCCAATGCGCTCTTAGGCCACACAACCAAGGATCTCCTTCCCCCACCCAATATAGCACCAAAGCTCCCTGGTTCAAGAAAGAACTCACAATCCTTAAACTGAACTAGAAAGGAGTTGAGAGAACACTCAAAGGAGCTCAAATCAACCCTCCTAGATCCTGCCCTCTAAAGGACAAAGGAAATGCAGACTCTATCAAACAGGGGCATTTGGAACAGAGGAGGACCCCTTCTTATAAACTTTACTACCAACAAAATCAAGTCTCCTCCCTAAAAAGATATATATTCAAAAATTCATATTCGCCGGGCATGGTGGCGCACGCTTGTAATCCCAGTACTTTGGGAGGCGGAGACCGGAGGATCTGGGTTCATGGTCAGCCTCAGCGCTTGCTCTCTCTCTCTCTCTCTGTCTCTGTCTCTCTGTCTCTCTCTCTACCTACCTACCTACCTAGTGAGGTCCTCGGCAACTTTGTGAGACCTGGTTTCAAAATAAAGTATAAAAAAAATGGGGCCGGGGGTGTAGCGCGGAGCCCTGGATTCAATCCCCAGTACCACAAAAAAAAAAAAAAAAATATATATATATATATATATATATATATATATATATATATAAAACTGTCCACCTGAACTTAAACCTCCCAACCTAGAGTGAAAACTCTGAACTACAAAGATAGGGCATCAAGAAACTAATATTCTGCAGCAAGTTCCGCCAAATACAGAACAGGCCAGAGGATAACCCACCAAATATCATCTATACACCCCCAGTAAACTGACAGCAAGCATGGGAAAAGAGGTACATCTTCCTACAAATTGGAAGGAAGTCTGGAAAGAATGGGGGCTTTAGACAACATGCCCAGTATCAACAAAACAGCCAAGTCGAAGATGGACCACCCTCCTAAATAGTTAACAAATCCTGTCCAGATCACAGGACAGCCTAGAGGGGTAACCAGGCAAAGCAAACTCTGAAATAACCCAGTCATGCCAGAGATATACCCATTTAAGAAAGCAGTGAAGACTGAGGTCAAACACCCAATTTTAAGAAGCAGGTATGTAGAAACTAATTCATACTTCATCACAAGCACCTAAGACCCCCCAAAATATGGGGGGAAAAGTCCACCAAAACCACATCTAATCCTCACAATCCTACAACAACAGAACCCACTGAAACAGAGCTGAAGAGGATGCCAGACAGAGAATTCAGAATTTTGATATTCAATATGATAAGCGACCTCAAAAAAGAAATCAGAGAGAGCATTCAGCAAATTAATAACTATGTCCATAAAGAAGTAACAGAAAATTTGAATGAATTGAGAGTCAATAAACAATTCCATTGAATCTATCAACAATAGACTAGACCACATGGAAAACAGGATCTCAGCTGTAGAAAACAATACATTTAAAACTGAAAATGTAATCATGAATTTACTAAACACAACATAACTGCAGGATCAGAACATCCAAGAGCTTTGGGATAATTTTAAAAGATTTAACCTAAAAATAATGGGCATTGAAGAAGGCATAGAAGCCTAGACAAAGGGAATTAAGAATCTCTTCAAAGAAATAATATCAGGAAATTTCCCAAAGTTGGAGCAAGACAAGGACATCCAAATACAGGAGGCATCCAGAACTCCAAACAGATAAGACCAAAGAAGAACATCCTCACACCACATTATAATCAAAATGTGCAACATTGAGACTAAGGAAAGAATCCTAAAAGAGCAGAGAGCAAAAAAGCAGCTGACATTCCAAGGTAAAATAATAAGAATTAAGGCCAGACATGGTGGCGCACACTTGTAATCCCAGTACTTGGGAGGCTGAGACCGGAGGATCTGGGTTCGCAGCCAGCCTCAGCTACTTAGTGAGGCCTCCGCAACTTTGTGAAACCTGGTTTCAAAATAAAGTATAAAAAATAGGGCCGGGGGTGTAGCGCAGAGGTAGAACGCCCCTGGGTTCAATCCCTGGTACCGCAAAAAAGGAAGAAGAAGAGGGAGGAGGAGGGAGGAGGAGAAGGAAAAGAAGAAGAGGAGGAGGAGAAGAAGGGGAAGAAGAAGGGGAAGAAGAAGGGGAGGAAGAAGGGGAGGAAGAAGAAGAACTCCAGATTTCTCAACCCAAGTACTGAAAGCCAGGAAGGCATGGAGTAATGCACTTCAAGCTCTTAGAGAAAACAACTTTCAACCAAGACTACTATATCTAGCAAAGCTATCCTTCAAAATTGATGAAGAAATAAAAACTTTCCAAGATAAGCAGAAGTTAAAAGAATTCATGATGACCAAACCAGCACTTGAGAAAACAAAGAAACGAACCACAAGGAAGAAATGAAAAACATCTAAACCAAAGAAAGAACAAATACTACCAGATGAATAACTAAGCCAAGGAGAATCATTATCGCCTCAAATAAAAAGTTTTATTCAAAATGACAGGAAACAAAAATCATCATGGTATTGGCACAAAACAGAGACATAGACCAATGTAACAGAATGGAAGACTCAGAAACAAAGCCCTTTATCTATAGCCAGTTGATCTTTGATAAAGGTGCCAAAGACATACACCAGAGAAAGGACAGCCTTTTCAACAAATGCTGTTGGGAGAACTGGCTATCCATATGTAGAAAAAAGGAACTAAATCCTAACCCCTCAACCTGCACAAAATTCAACTCTAGATGGTTCAAAGACTTAAAAATTAGACCAGAAACTTTGAAACTGCTAGAAGAGGGTATAGGACCAACACTCCAAGATACAGGTACAGGTAGATACTTCCTCAATAAGACCCCCAAAACTCGGGAAATTAAAAGAATAATTAATGAATGAGATAGTATTAAATTAAAAAGCTTCTGTGCAGCAAAGGAAACCATTAAGATTCTACAGAGAGAGCCTCCAGAATGGGTGAAGATCTTCATCACCTACCCATTGGACAAGGTATAATATCTAGAATATACAGAGCTTAAAAAGCTTAGCACTAAAAAACAAATAACCCAATTAAACAATGGGCAACCAAACTGAACAGATACTTTTCAAAAGAAAAATGCAAATGGCCAATAAATATATGTAAAAATGTTCATCATCTTTAGCAATCAGGAAAATGCAAATCAAAACTACACTGAGATTCTATCTCACTCCAGTTAGGATGGCAATCATCAAGAACACAAATAATAATGAATGCTGGTGAGGATGTGGGGAAAATGGAACCCTATTGCACTGTTGGTGGAAGTGCAAACCAGTACAACTGCTTTGGAAATCAGTGTGGATGTTTCTCAGAAGACTGGGAATGAAACTACCATATGACCCAGGAATAGCACTCCTGGGCATCTCCCCAAAGGAAACGAAATCAGAACATTTTAATCATACATGCATAACCATGTTCATAACAGCACAATTTACAACAGTCAAATTATGGAACCAGCTTAGATGTCCATCAACAGATGAATGGATCACAAAACCATGGTATATACACACAATGGAATTTTACTCAGCCATAAAGAAAAACAAAATTACACCATTTGCAGGAAAATGGATGGAACTAGAGAATATTATGCTATGTGAGTACACCCAGTCCCCCAAACCAAGTAGATGCATGTCCTCTCTTATATGTTGAAGCTAGAAAAATATTTGGTAATAAGGGCAACATCATGTAGATGAGCAGAGAGTCCAGGGGAGTGACCAAGGATGATTAGGGAAGGGGGGGAACAAAGTCATAAAGAATGCATTAATAGAAATAATGCTATGAATGTATACAAAATTGCCAATTCCAATCTCAAAGACTTGCAGGGTGAGTGTGGGGGGGGGCCCAGTGGGAAGGGCAACAAGTGTGCATGTATTTTTCTAATACTCTGTATGCCAATATGATGTAAAATTACAATGCACCCAATGAAATAATAAAAAGGATCAAAAATATGTCATTTTTAGGAAAATGGATGGAATTATAGAATATTATGCTAAGTGAGATCATACAGTCTCAGAAAGTCAAGGGTCCTATGTTTTCTCTCATATGTGGAAGCTAGAGAGAAAATAGGAAACATAAGAGACTTTAAATAAATGAGGAGAGAGATCAGTAGAATTGTAGGAAGGAGGTGGAGAGGGAAAAGGAGGCGGAGAGGGAAAAGGAGGCTTGCAGAAGGAAACACTTCAAATAATGCTGCATCCATATATGAAGGCATCACTACCAATCTCACTAACGTGTACAGGGAGGGAGGGAGGGGAGCGGGGAGGGATGCTGAAGGAAATACACCAAGTGCTGTGTGTGTCACTTTGAACCTCACTGTGATGTATATTTACAATGTGCCAATAAAAGTTTTAAAATAATTAAAGAAATGTGATCAGGACCTTATGGGGCAATTAGAATGAAAGCTCCCTTTTTCTTAGCCCCATAGATGTTAATCATGTGCCCTATGGTGTCTTAGGGAACAGAGTCTTGTTATCATGATGTGCTACCATTCTTTTGACACTAATCATTTCAAGTTGAAAAAGAAATTGAATACTTTGAGTGTAGATATAATGAGGCCTTTAAAAGCCAAAAAATTATTAGATTGTTTTGACTGAAAATGAAAAAACCATTGAAGCATCCTACAAATTTTAATTTCTAAACAAGTAAACATCAGCCTCCATTACCCACCAAAGCAAAAGTTTCTAGAGTCCTTCTTATTCTTATTAAAGTGGAAAAGTCCTGGAGGCCCAAAATTGAGATGGCCACAGTGGACCACACCCAGCTGTGACCGGCCATGTAACCTCACAAGGAACCATTGTGAGGGAGTCTCCAGAAACGGCTATATAAGGCCTTCACCAGGGCTGGTTTTTATCTATTAGTACAGGGAGCTCTTGGTGGTGACCTGTTGGACTCCAAGATAGTTAGCACTTTTGGTGTACTGGTGGCTTTCCATCTGATTTGTTGGTTTGGGCTGTTGGCTTTGTTGTTTTGTGTGTGCATTTGTTTGTTTGGGTTTATTATTTTGCTGTACCTTTGTTTGTTGATTTGTTGTTTTGTTTCTTTAGCTAGCATCATTAGTTGCTATTGCAGCTTTTGATGGACAGTGCTAGGAGAGAGAGTAGAGAGGCCTGGCCAGGTCTTGCAGCTAGCTCTCCCTGTGAGGATGTCCTCATGGACAATTATGTGGTCCTGAGGGACATGGGCAAGGGCAGCTTTGCCTGGGTCAAACTGGCCCGCCATATCCTCACTGAAAGCAAGGTAGCTGTGAAGGTCTTGCCTTCATTTAGGGACAATCCCTTGGTTCAATCTGTAATTACTATCATGAGGGCAGTGGAGCACCTGAACGTCGTCCAGCTGTTTGAGATCATAGACTTTACCTACCTGGTGATGGAAAACGTGAGCAGCGGGCTGCTGCTGGACCATGTCAGGGAGTCCGGTAGCTTGGAGGAGGAGGAAGCCTGGAGGGTGTTCCAGCAGGTTGTGAGTGCGGTGTGCTACTTCCATTAAGAGAGGCATCCTGCACAGGGACCTGAAGCCACAAAACATCCTCCTGGACTCAGAAGGGAACATCAAAGTCATTGACTTTGGGCTGAGCTGCTGCTTCAAAGCCAGACAGAAGCTGACCACTGTCTGTGGCACTACTAGATACTGTGCCCCCAGAGATCTACAAGGGCCAAGGATATGATCCTAAGGTAGACCTCTGGAGCCTTGGGGTCAGCCTCTACTTTAGGCTCGTAGGCTGCATCCTGTTCACCGGCACCACCCAGGAGCAGCTGCTTAAGAAGGTGCTGCAGGGAAGGTACTGGATGCCCCCTCACATCATCATCCAGTCACGATTCATCATCAGCCACTTACTGTTAACCTGGAAGTGAGGGCCACTGCCAACGAAATCCTGGAGCACTCATGGCTGAGACCAGGTAAGGAACATTCACCTCCTCCTAGGGAGCTGCTCCCCAAACACCCAAACCCTGCAATCTTCAGAGTCATGCTCTGCCTGGGTTATGACCCACACCAGACCTGGCTGTCAGTGTCAAACAGGACATTTGACAATGCAATGGCTACAAACCTGCTGATGCAATGCCATGTGAGTCACAGGGTAGGGTGTACCTTCCAGGCTGGGCCTGAGGTTCAGTGTGTCCTGCCGCCTCCATCCCCAGCAGATTCTTTCACCCTCCCTCTTTGCCCAAGAGGAGAGACAGCGAGCCCCACCTTTGTGACTTCTGGTTCCTGTCCTCTAAGGACACACTGTCGAGGCAGAAGGACAGGAGAGCCTGTCCGCCACTCCCAGCGCAGCCCGCCAGCATGGCCCTGAGGACCCCCAGGCCAGCACGCAGCAACCCCATTGTGAGCCCATCTCCAGGACCTAGGATGACAGGAAGGGCTGGAGGTGGGTCACCAGGATTGTTACCCGTATCATCCGCACCTGTTGTAGCTACTACGTGCTGCCCCTGGAGTCAAAAGAGTGGCTCCAGAGAGAGGGGGGCAGAGGCGCCCCAGACTATTGAGCAACAAAATTGCTCCAGAGACCAGACAGATGAGGTGGATGAAACCAACTCGCTGGATCCTGATTCAGCCAGAGTGGACTCAGCTGCAGGACGACATGCTACAACCGCCAACTACCAAGGGCTTTTCCACACAGATTCTAGTCGAGAGGCCCCTGCCTGGGAGAAACCAGACACTATTTTTTCCAGGAAACTCACTCCCCTTTTCCCTGAGATGATTCTTAATAAATTGTTATGAATTTTATAATAAAAGTGAGATGCATCTTAAAGAAAAAGAAAGGAAGGAAGGCAGACAGGCAGGCATGCATGCATGTATGCATTAGTGAGGGGAGCATATTCCTATAAAGGATGGTTGCACCCTGTTACATAGCAGCATTAGGTTATGGTTGTATTTTAGTTAAAATGGTTAGAAAAAATAGTAGTGGTGCCCATCATTTGCTTGCTTGCTCTCACATGCATTCTCCCACTGTTTCTATTCTGAATTCATCAAAAACCAACACTTTCCAGGCTTCTTTACCAACCACTTTTGGTTCAGTTCAGCCAGAGAGAGACATGGTAGATTACTGGAGGAAGAAGGGAGAGGGAAAAGTAGGGGATTCCTCTTCTTACTGTTTCAGGCATCATTCCCAGCAATCTGAGTCTTCTCTGTGAACTCAGCCCCCAGACATAGTACCACCTCCTATAGGAAGCCCCTATAGAGGTTCTAGCTCCAAACTGGTAAACTCAGTTTCTTGGATCTAATAACTCCACCTCTTCCCAATATCCATGTATTGTTTTAAAGGTTGAGTGGATTTGTGATGTTACTAATCTCTGGTTTGCCTCTTCATTTACTATTTGACTCCATCATTCCCACGCCCACCTGATTCTCTATATTAATCTTGATTCAATAGAGAAGCTTCTGTTTTTCCAAAGAACTCTAATGCAATTCCTTACCATAGACACTTCTAAACCTAATACACATACAGAGACCACAAATCCCCATACACTGGTCTACACTGACCTTTCCAATAAGGTCTACATGCTTTTCCTAACATGTGTTGCATAGTTTAAAATATTTCATATATACTTAAGAACCATGTGTACATATACACACATGGAATTTCTTATATGCCAAGTATTACACTTTTCTAAGCAACATTGTCTACAATCTGGGAACACTAGTGTGATTACCTTGCATGTGAAGCCTGTTCCTCTTTGCCATAGGATGGCTGCCTCAGGAAATAGATCCTGAGATAGAGATTGGCATTCAGAAAGTTTTTATTAGAGTGCTCAGGGTCAAACTTGTGAAGGCAGTAATGTAATCACAACAAAGGCCTTAGCCATTTGCATGGGGAGCTCTGGAGCTAGCAAGTCTGCAGAATTGCTCACTCACTTCTGTAAGGGGGCTAAGCCTTAATAACCTCACCTCTACCATTCACTGGCTGAAGGAAGACCACTCCCCAAATTGGGCATACACTTGGCCACTGTAGCTCTCCCTTTTCAGGAAGGTCATAGCAAAGAACGCCTAGCCTCCTATAATTCTAGCAGATGAGAAAATGACTGTTTCGATCCTGAAGAAGGAAATCAAGACAGAATACCACAGCATCAGCCAGGCTCTCCAGAGCCACTTGATTTGTATAATACATTCCTCCCCCCTCTTCTCTCAAGCCCTGGGGAACATATACAAGAAAAAGACAACCTATAGCCTCTTCTGTGGCAGCTGTTCTGGGGCTAAAATTTATAGTCATCATCTCTCCTCCATTACCTACAGCCTTCTCTCTTCCTCAGGTAGCACCTCTGCTAGTCTTAGTGGTTACCTAGTGGGGTAACTCAGTACCTGGTTACTGTGCCTTTTCCAAGCCATGGTTCTTACACTTGTCTATTTAATATCAATATGTGGCAAGAGAGTACCAAGAATTGCCCATGTGTACCCCCCGGTGCCAAATGTAACAGTCCCACTGTAATAAAGCATTGTATAATAGCAGCTGAACCTCAACGCGGGCCTGTAGGGTTCCATTGGCCAATGGGAAGGGCCACATACTAACTACAGCCTGGACATGCTGCATAGCCCTTTCTTGCTTCCTGCACCAACTGTGCCCAGGATCACACAGCTATTGACTTGCCAACATTTCTTGATTTCAGTTACATTTGGGAGATCAAGTACATTATATATTTTAGTGGGTTGTTGTAAGGATTAAATGAGTTGATGTATATGAAGCATACAGACAGTTCTTGGAACATAAACCTTTAACAGCAAATTCTATTTTAACATTAATTTACATATTTACCATGATCTACAAATAAAGGATATAAAACATATACTTAAAAAACACAGTTCAATGCTTAAACTTATTTCAATTAGAACTTTATCATTTGCTGTTGTGATTAAGTATATTTCCTTGATTTGCTTCAACAGAAAATCAAAATCTCTTGCCACGTCACATTTGAAGAACAGCTAACCTTGGATCTGTGAAGTCAATGGGGTACAGGAGCCACTGAATACACTCCTCAGGTTGACACTGGGGTGCATTTTATGTGGCTCCTCATAAAGTTCCTGGTAGGATCAAGCCTGTTGCCTAGAGAGGTGATCCACTCAGTCACTCACCACTGAATTGGATTGCCTTCCTTTCCTCTTTCCAGTCCCCACTCTTGTTTCTGAAGATCACAATCCAAAATATACTCCCTGCAAGAAAGATCTCAAGCTCTGTCCTTTGTAGGAATTTCACCTAAGAGCACCAGAAATAGCTCAAGAAAGCAAAAGCTCAAGATGGGATTCTGGACCTGGATTACTCTGTGATCACTGTCAAACCTGTTGAGGGTGATGGCCCCTGGTATGCTTTCACTGGTAACAGATTCGAAGTGTAAGTGGAAGGGAAGCATTGGCAGTAGCATTTAAACAGTATGGTGGATGGCAAACATGGATTGTGGGGCTCTCTGGTTTCCAAAACTGACTTTGGACACCTGGGACGGGGGAAGGGTTCAGATTAGCCAACCAAAACTCGAGGCACACTCTGAAAATAAAATGATTCCAAAATAGTATTTAAGACCATTATTGCAGGAGCTACTATTCCGGGGAAAATAGTAGTAAAGGTCAGGCTCAGGATAGCATAATAGAATCATGTTGCAAAGTAACTTGAGCTTCAATGTTGTGCATTCAAAGTGAAACTCTAAAATCTGGGATGGGAACATTTGAATATGAAACTTGGAGGAGTTTGAATCCTCAAACATCCTTAACCCTCAGGGACCTCTCCCTTGCTAGAGGAAAGACACCCCTGCCCCATTGCCTGGATAATCCACAAAGTTCTCACCTGTAGTAGATGCCTCATAAAATGGTGCACGTCTTCCTTTAGATCCACCCTAAGATGACTAGTGGGCAGGAAACTATCAGTGGGTATTCTTGGAATCAAATTCTGTGAAAGGAATTGGGATTGGACTGAGGGAGGATTTGAAGGGGACAAACTGTCTCAACAAAGGCAACTCAGGAATTGTGAAGATGGGATGGCCCTTCAGAGTTGCTAAGGTGGGCTAACAGTAGGACTTTCTAACCACACATGCCCGAGGCATTGGATATAGGCTTCTACCACGAAGGTGTCATCCTGGGCTTATGATGCTGGTATACGAGCCAAGACTTATCATACTGGAATGAAAAGGCATAATTATTACTACCCAATGGAAGGCAGGAAGAAGTATGTCTGGAACACAGGGGATTCACCGGGCGTCTCAGTTCTTTCAGGCCTGTGAAAGTAGCGATGACCTGACAAGTATAAAATATCTTGGGATGCAGGTCTGGCATCCAGACTCAGAGAAGCAACCTAAAGCCATTGGCATGCTGGTACAAACTGAGTGAATTCTGGAATCCATGAAGAAAGATGCCAATTATTAATCACAGACTCAGAACTAGTTACAACAGTGGACTGTAGCTATGGACTGTACTGCTACTATTTCATTACTCTATTTTCTATTGGGATTACAGCCTGTCACAACCTAGAAAGCTAGCTGGGCATGGTGGGGCACACCTGTAATCCCAGTACTTGGGAGGCTGAGACAGGAGGGTTGCAGGTTCAAAACCAGTCTCAGCAACACAGCGAGACTCTCAGCAACCTAGCAGGACCCTGTTTCAAAAACAAAAGGAGGACTGGGGGTGTAGGTTGGAGGCAGAAACCCCTGGGTTCAATCCTCAGTACCAAAAAGAAAAAAACCCACAACCAAGAAAGCTGTGATGAAATGGACATAATAGTGGGCCCAAACAGATCTCAGTGGTGCAAAGGGTATACGGTATCAGACTCCTACTGCTGAATATCCCTGTAGTTAGCAAGATTTTTTTGCAATGCTGAGGATCAAACTCAGGGCCCTGCACATTCTAGGCAAGTACTCGACCACTGAGCTATACCTCCAGTCCATGTATTTCTAGTTATTTCACTGTGACCTCTCACTCCTCCCCACCCTCTTCCCAAGATCCTAAGCTTTAAGATTATCTTTACTCCCCTTACCCCTGTTATCTTCTCTTGTAAGTATTTGAAATGTGATTTGTTAGAGGACAGAGAGCCTTTCATCTTTCTATCCCCTACAGCACCTTGTTCATAGAAGATACCTCAGTGCTTGTTAAATGAATTTACTCTAGGTCTTGGCAGGTATATCTATTGAGTTTGATCAGTACTGATAACTCAGCTGAACTGACAGCTATCTATCACTCCGGATAGATCAAATGTATGCCCTAATAAACATTTATACTAAAGATGCAGTGCTTCTTATAATACAATGTTCAAAGGTCAACAGAGGAATTCTGTTCATCAAAGTCAATTAAGGATCTAGGATGAGAGGTTTCATTTCAACATATGCTTTCCAGAGTCAGTAAGGCACACGAGAATGGAATACAAGCCAGGTGTGGTGGCACATGCTTGTAATCTCAGCTACACCGAAGGATCATAAGTTTGAGGCCAGCCTGGGCAACTTAGCAAGACTCTGTTCTCAAAACAAAACAAAACAAAACAAAACAAAACAAAACAAAACAAAACACCTGGGGCTGGGGAGAATAGCTCAGAGGAAGAGTGCCTCTGGGTTCAATCTCAGTACTACCCACCCACCCCTACACAAAGAATACAGCAAATTACACATTGGTTCTTCAAGTATAACTCAGAAATGACACATTGTTTTGCTTAGATTTCTTCTGGCAAAGCAGGTCACATACCTGCAAAAACTATTCTAAACAAAATACTTTAAGTAAGTAATGTCATTTTCACCAGAAAAAAATGAATTAGTAATCATTTTGCCTAAATTACTTTAGCTCCCTAGTTCATTTTATAAGAGAAATACCAACCTAAAAGCAAAAACTTACACTGCACAAATAATCAAAAAAACAAGACAAAAGTATGCAGTTGCAAAATGGCCATTTATTGCCTACAGGGGAAGGAAAGGGAGGGAGAGAAGGGGAAGTACACAGGTGCAAGGAAACAAGCATATATTTAGCCCTATACATCATGTGTGAGCAGTACCCAATCTCCAAAATGGAAAAAAGTATTTTGTCATCTGACATAGTAGTTAAGATTCTTAAGCACCTCCCTTCTGAGCTGCCACAAGATTTAAAAGGCAGGACTGCTTTGTTTAGTCAATGTTCACATTAATGAAAAAAATACTACCACCCAACCATGTCCTTTTGCACGCACATTTTGTACAGTGTCTATTGTGAAAAACATCTCAGCTGAGCAGTCTGGTCAAGACTCAGACCTCATCAACCGTTTAATAGAAAAATAAAGCAGCTGGTGATTTGTCAGAGAGAATGTGTTCAATAAGAATAGAACTACTTTCTCCAGGGATGACAGTGTTAAATGTTTAGAACACCACAGAACCAGTCTATTCAACATTATACACTAGCAAGCTACAATTACATGGCACTTCATTAAATTCTCTAATTAAAAAAAGATTTTAAACTGATTACTGGAACACAATAACAAGTTGATTTAGTGTTTGGTTTTTTCTTAGGACAAAATAAAACTAAATGCATAAACTAAAATGGTAGAATTTGTTTGGGATTATTATTAATAGAAACTACCAAACATTCAAGGGAAAAAATTACCAAAACACCTTGCTCAGTTTTAAAATTATGTGCTTTGCTTTCTGACCATGAGAATTAATTACAAAATCACTTTACAGGCCAAAGAATGACTCAAATGTATGCAAAACAATAAATTATTTAATTCCAGGTAATGAAAATAAATGAACCCTTCCCTACTCAAATGGTAAATTGAGTGGAAAAGTAGATAGTCCCATGAACAATAATAGTTGGCACTTAATATATGGATAAAAGTAATCACAATAGAAGATATAAATTAATCCATGCTGATTTGACCAAATACCCTGGCCCTTTCAAAGAGAAGAGGTACATACACATCCTTTCTCTTTAAAAAATAAACAAGCAACAAAAACCCTCTATGCTACCCCACTTTAGAGACAACAAAGTTGAAACATTCATCTTCCTCAAAATACTCCCAGTACTCCTATTAAACTCTAGCTCAGCTTCTCCTAGACAAAAGAATTGTTTGCATTTGGACAACTGTACAAATGCCCATAGTGCACTTCTCAGTGCTGCTGGTGTTTAAGAAATTTGCCACTCACAACACTGAACAATTCCAGATCCAGTGTGCAGTAACAGCCACATCCAAACCCCTTCCCCCACAAGTTGGCAGAGCACCGCTCAGGAATTTCACAGGTAAGGGAATATATTTAGCAAGTTAAGCACAGAGAAAGGACAGTACAATTTCTGAATAAATACAAACCCAGATACTGCATCACTTACTGCATCAAGATTGAAACAAGTAGCAGGATACTAAGTCTGTTCAGTAGGAAGCAAAGCCATTTTTTGACACATCAATGCTTAGCCAATTTTATAAGTTCGGATAACTATAGGCAAATTAAATAAATGTACATATAACAACTGAGAGCTTAAAGAAAATACATCAGTAATTTTAAATTAACAAAAAACTAAAGAGCAAAAAAGGACAATTTCTGAAGGGGCTACCATGATTCTTATTCTTTAGAGTTAAAAGTGACAGACTTACCAACAGGAAAATTATCTAAATTCAGGGAGATTGTTACAACAAAAATAGTAATATTATGTCAAATGATGCCTTCTGAAAGATTGTAAAAGTTGCATGTACCATGCCAAGAGTCATATCACTTGGCATTTGCATACTTGTCATAATGTGATTTTTATGACATTTCTAATTCCAGTTCAAAGCTACTGTTTGCACAAAGTGCCATAGAAATTAACATTTAATAGACACATCCTTAATTCATATGCTTTAAAGTGAAAGCTATTTTACTTAAAAATACCCCATTACTTCAATGTCATATTTGTTGAATGAAAACCTCAATATGCTTGTTTTCCTTTGGTTCTAAGAATAACCCAAGCCTAACCAGATTTATGCCTAAAGAAATTACTAACTAGGTTAATAAAGCTTGCTTTTCCTGTTATCTCATTTCTTTTTATATAACTTTTAACAGATAAATTTGCATAAAAGAAGATATTTGGTTAAAACAAGAAATATGTATGTTTCCCCTTACTACCTTTGTGAATACTTTTTTTCCCCTTCTTTCTTTCAGTGGCTTTTGTTCAGAACATCCTGTAGGGCAGATATAATAAAGGTTTTATTCTTCCTTTTACCCTTAAGCTTTTAGGTAACAATTCTGAAAGATGCCCTGGGCATCCTGTTCTTAAACAGATTACAACTTTGGTAAATGAGCCAGGTTAAAGATGTACTAGTTTTACTTATGTTAGGGTTTGAATTTGGTGATCATGATGATATTACAAAATTAAAATCACCCAACGCAACCATAAGCATAAAAGTTCCCATCTGTCTTCAAATTCAAAACTTTAGTTGAAGTTCCTGGCTTAAAAAAATATTCTAACTTCTCTAGTTAATTTTCTATCTGTAATTCACAGAGTTCTATAAACATGGTACAATTGAAAAGAAAAGGCGGTAAACAGATCTAAAACACATTAGAAAGGTGATTTCTTTTTTTTTTTCAAGGGAGGGCAGGTGGGAGAAAGAAAACCTTACAGAATTCACATTTCTGTCAAAATATACGTTTGAGTGTTATTTTGAAAATGTGCCATAAAGCCTTTGCTTGCCACAAAATCATTCTACAGCAAAAGCTGATGTTTTCTGTGACTGAAGATACTGATCAGTCAACATATTTTGCAAAGCTATTAAAATATCTCAAACTCAAAATACAAAAAGCTTAGAATCAAAAAGTACTGGGACACAGGCAATTTTTAATACTAAAAAATCTAGCGTTATATTAGGAATAACAAACTATATGTGTCTGCTTCCTTCGAAGGACATATTTAAACTATTTCTCCTTGTGCTTTCTTTACTCTTTGCTGTTTGATATTGAAGAACAGCGACTTTTATAAATTCTTGGAAATGCAAATACAAACTTAAAATTTCACTCGTTTAACAACATATATTTAGGGGACAGAACTTTTTAAATGGAACATAGTATGTCTTCCCACGTTCCAATTTTAATGTGCCACACCCTCAATTCTAGCATAATATGCCATAGAATCAAGTGATATGAGCCTTAGATATTTTTTAACTTTCTCCCTTGCTTCTCTGTGACTTAATATATAGCTTTAAGACACCAAAAAATAAGAGGAAATAAGGAACAGAGCTTTATATTTCTGCAAACTACAACACAAAAACACAGTGGCTTTTTAAATACATTCACACAGGATGCTTACTAGTAAAATTAAATATCTGCCTATGAATATCAGAAAAGTAATTTGAAATGAAAGATCTTGGAACAAGGCAAATGGGAGGGGGAAAAAGCTGGTCTCAGAACCCATTGTGCCATACCTGACTTTAACATGTGATATTCAAACGAACGTTCACACGCCTTACATCAAAGAAATGAAACAAAAATATTCGGCTATGTTGTACAAAAATTTTTTTTTACATAAAACATCATAAATCTCGAACAGATTTACTATATCTGAATTCTAAAAAGTTGCCTAGAGAATGGTGCTGGGATTCTGTTCTCTGCTTGCTTTTAGGCAGTGCTGTTGCTTAAAAGTTGACACCAGGCACAATATTTTAAAACAAAGTCAACAAGCAAGGAGCAGTAAGTGGATTTGAGCCTTTTCCAGATGTCAGTCCTGAGGATGCTGCAATATTCCCCATCAAAATGTGTAAAGCTATGAGGCGGATACTGATGCCTGAGAGAGTGGGTGACTTGACATGCACTTGTATGACTGTTATAATAGCAAACAGTGCAGTTTTCCCTTTCTCAAACAACACTGTTTTAATAAATTTAAAGAACACTCCAGTTCTTAGACAAATATCAGAAATCATATTTAAGTTTAAAAAAATCAATCTAAAAATGCCCAAATTTTCTTTTATCTTCAGATAAAATATGCAGCAGCCCATTGGTATAAAGCTTATTAACTTATTCTGAGAACTAGACAGTATATAAGCATATACATTTTACTTTCATTGAATATATACCATATGTCATTCACCTCTTCTTTTTGGCTTCTCACTGCCAAAGTTCTAAATGGCATGCATTTTAACAAGACAATGCTGAGGAGAGCAGCATTTCTGATCATCTGAATTGGCAGCTCAAAGCAGATACCACTCCTTTTACAAAGGGAACAAAGGGTGACGGGTGTATGAAATTTGGGCAGTGGATTAAAGGGAAACCGTGCACATGGAATTTGGGTTACCATGCCCCAAGTGTGTGTGCCGCCCAAAACATAACACAATTACCTACTTCAACAGAGCTACTACCAACATTTACTAAAACCACATTAAAAATACACAGGATAATGAATGGTTTGAAAGAGTGCATTTGGAAGCAGAGAGAACCCAATTACACACCTTCCTGCAACAGAGTGCCTCGATCATACACAAAATAAACTTAAGCTGTTTACAATGTTTCCCAATTTTTTTATTTTTTCCCTCTACATTTAACTATTAAAAAAGTCTTTTTATTAATAAATGGGCTCCTCTGTGGTTCATATACAATCATAAGTGAACTTTAAATTCCATTTTATACAAACATCTCAAAAAATATTGGGAGTGAAGTATGGTAGGAAATATTGCTCACATTGCTAATTAACATGCGTATAATGAAAGGAGGAAAACATTCTGTTAGTGCATATACTTCCAGAGCAGAAAACCCACCCAAAACAAAAGGCCTAAAATAAAACATACAGTAGCTGATTACAAAAAAAGGTAATGTCCACAAAATTAAGTTTTTCATGCTATTCTACTTTCCAGTACTATGCTTCAGGTAATCAATTTGCATGGCTAGATGTTGGATGCTTGAGGTATATTAGAAGGGATACCTGCATGTTGAGGAAAATCTGTCATCTTAAGGGTTGTTTCTTTTTGTTTGTTTATTCTGGTACTTTAACATTTTAAAAAGAATATTCTATTTACATTAAACTTCACTGAACTACAATGACATTCCAATTATAATAGATGACAAACAATGCCTCTATCACTAGGCACTTTTAAAGGGGAGTTTAGGCTTTACAGAACCCTTCTGATGCAATCCCAGATATGATATTACATCATCCCACCACCCTATCACACTAAAATTGCCCTTCAGGGGAAATATTATCTTATATAGCCTGATTAATTTTACTATGGAAGAAATTAGCATAAAATAACCAAAGGAAATGCATCATTTAAGAGTAATAAAACAGCCTACAATGTCAGGTTTGAAAGAGGAGACAAATTGTATATATTTAAAACTAATAATTTAAATTTGACTTGTACTTTATATATTAATGAGACACAAATATAGGCTATTTTCTTTTAAAATTTCATTCACATAATGGAAAATTTTCTTGTTTATTAAAAATATCACATTTTGAGACTAGAAACAGTAAAGTGCATGAAAAGTTTAAAATATAAGTTTCAGAAAACTCTTATAGCAGCAAAAAAGCAGAATAAAGAAAAACTTAAAAACATAGACACAACCTTTTCCTGTTACTGTGCCATAATTAACGTCAAGTAGCTAACCAATTTTTTTCCCCAAAAAAATGGTATAACGCTCACTGCCTCTTGAGTCACAGATTTTCAACTGGCCCCTCCTGGGCAATAAAAAAAAAAAGGATTCCAACATATGTGAAGGCATCAACAGTTGGGAATAAACCAGTAGCTTCTTAATTCAACCCTGACAGACAATGGAAACAAAGATTAAAAGCATATGATGGCCATTTGGCAGCTAGAGTCAGGAAAAATAATCCAAGGTTTTCAACTACTGCCCCCAAATAAATCTGTTCTCTCTCATCCTTTGTTACTTCTAAAAAACAAAACCAACAGCCACTTAACCCGCTTTGGGAAACACATGAAATATTTGTATGGCTTTCCCCCTATGAAACTTTGATCAGGGTTTTTTATTCAGCAGTATGTTTTTTAAACATCTGATTGTAATGGCAAAATGATATAAATCATCTCTTTTTTTCCAGTACAACCAGACAGACAGAAGGGTAAACAGGAATAATGAAAAATACCAGACACTAATTTTTTGTGGGCATCTTAAACATACCAAATTCTATTTTCAAGATATATGGCAGTATAAATTACCTGCTATTTCCCTATAAATAAACTGGAGAGAGAGGCTTAGAATACTTGTAAGAAGGTTATAACTAATAGGGAACAAATAAACAGAGTGATTCCTCAAAAAACAAAAAAATGAAACACAACCAGCATTTGGCCAATAAACTGTCATGTGCTATTAAATGCTTGATTTTGAAAGCATATTGTGCAATCATCTTTTAATTTCTCAAATTTTCTTAGTATGGCTAGAGGCTATAATGTAGTTTATGTACAGATCAAGCAAATTTAAGTGCTTTGTTAATGTGCAAATGACTTGGGGAGCCAAAAATTGGTTTGTTATAAAGGAAAACTGAAATTCAAGAAAGTTTTTCCTGCAAGGCATGCCATCATTCAATTTAAAATCTTATATTTATAGTTTAAAAACTTGCCTTTTACAAAAATGATTGGCTTATTTGAAACCATTTCAAAGAATGTATTTGTTTGGGAAAAATATATACATTGTTGTTGCATCTCAAATTGGTGATTAATCGATTGTGAATGCTGACTCCTAATATAATATGAAGAAATTCCAATTTAAAAACATATTAAATTAAAATTTTGGAAAGACAGTAATACTTTGGTTCCAGCCCTAGTGCCAAATGATACCAATATGCACAAAAATGTACAAAGTCTATTATAGCAAACACATAATGAAAGGAACCTGAAGAAGCAGCTTAAGGATGGCCATACTTCACTCCTACATACTTTGATTTACAACTGTACAGGTCCATAGCAACAGATCCCCGTCTTAGCGGGGCAGTACTCCACTACCTCCGATTAGGCAAGTGAACACCATTGACAAGAGGCAGGAGTGGAGGGTGAAGTTCAAGTTGTGTTAACAGTGAGAAGTGGTCTGAAGGGATGTGAGGGTGTGGACACCCAGTGATGTTGTTCTCAACCAGCCATTGAGGATCTAAAGGCCCCAGGACACCAAGCACGTTCATATGAGTCTTGGAATAGAAAATGTAGTCAATCACACCCTGGAAAGAGATTGGGGATTGGGAAAAAAAAGAAAGAAAAATATCTATTTAGTAAAAAGATAAATCTGTAAAATCTGTAAAAAGAACAATCCTTAGTTTGTGAAAGCCAAATAAGTAATATTTATTTCTCGTTCCTGTTATTGTGACTGTGGGTCAAATAAGGCTGAAATTTTCAATGGGTATTACATGAAACACAGCATCCTACTGAACCACAAAGACCTGCATGTGTGCATACTAATAAACTGAGAAGCTACAACACACCAGATTATGTCTAGGCATATTTAAAATTGGCCTACTTGGTTTAATGAAATCTAATATAAATCAGTATAAATGTTATGAAAACTGTACTGTCAGTTATAGTAAGTACAAAATAAGGATACACACACACACACACACACACACAAACATATAATCTAGTTTTTAAGTTAACTGTACTAAGCTGTTCTTTGGTTTAAAATACTAATTTATACAAATCCTGGTCTGTATTTCCTTGCCACATAAGGATACCTAAAAATATATCATTTAGCAATAAAATGTAGTAAATACACAATTGAGTTTTATTCAGCCATAAAAAAGAACAAAATTATGTCATCTGCAAGAAAATGGTTGGAACTTGTTAAGTGAAATAAGCCAGATCAGAAAGTCAAGGGTCACATGCTTTATCTCATATGTGGAAGATGACTGATGCAGATGGCTTAGATTAATATGTCAAAATTTGTTTCTGATTTTTACTTTATAAACAAGGAAAAGGTAACTTTTAAAAAACTGAGGAAGAAATAATGTATAGTTTCTTTTACCTATACACATACCGAAACAATAATAGTTGTAGAATTACTGAATAGTTCTTCTGTGGATATCATAGGATTTCTGGGTTATGCTGGCAGATATATAACATATCAGTATAGTTATAATGATAGGATTTAATCTACAGCAAATTATGTATCATAAATGTAGAGGTGTTTCTTTAAGCTTACACAAAAACAGTGGAGTGCTAGAGATGGCTAGTACCAACTTTCTTAGCATCCCTTCTCACCACTGCACTCAAAGATACCATGTTGGGAACTTGACATCTGCTGTAGCAGAAGCACTTAAATCAGCAAACTCTACAAATCAGGCCTTTTTTTCCACAAAGCTAGTTATCAAATTTTAACAACACATCACTGCATATGTGTGACTGAAACAAAATGAACTATCATCAGAAACAATTATCTAATAGCAATAATACTAAATTAGATTCAACTTCTAACCAATTTTTTCCCACTTCCTAATTACAAAAGCTGATTAATAACATTGGCACATGGACAGCCTTTTTTCCTCCTACTATTTGTTTCTTAGAAAGGAGTAAAGAAACACTAAAAATGGGAAAAAATTATTGGAGGCTGAAAAGAACCTATTTCATAAACTTCCTTTGGTATTATATTAAATCCTCTCTAAGTTTCTTAAACCAAACCACTTACTAATATCTGCATTTTTTTATGATAGTGTAAGGTATTAGTATAGATGTCTGAAATGTCAAGAAATCAAATAGAGGTGAAAAAGAAGAGCTACAGGTAGATAAAGTGATCAGAAAATAGGCAATGAGAAAAGGATTAACTATAGAAAGCTATTATGATCAATTTTTCTAAAGAATTGAGTGTATAATGGGCCCTTTCATTTGTTTTTCTTATTTTGAAAAAACTGTCTTTTTTTCTTTTAAAGTCAGAGTATTCCACTGCATAGAAATATATTAGTTTGACTATATGGATATAAGACAGATGTTAAACATAACCTTTTATAACCCCATCCCTAAAAGAATCCTGAAAATTTTAAAGATAAAATATCAATGGAAAGTGCTAAGAAAATACTATATAAATACTATATGAAATACTACATAAATTCATTCAAGGTAAGCTTAGGTGCATATTATTTGGTTCTTGCTGAAAATTAGGGGTGGTATGAGCAGGTGAAAATTAACTATATTAATATATACCCAAGTACTTTAAACAGGGGCTGGCACACAGTAAACATTTCCTTTTTTTTTTTGCGGTACCGGGGATTGAACCCAGGGGCATTCTACCTCTGCACTACACCCCTGGCCTTATTGTTTTTATACTTTATTTTCAAACCGGGTCTCACGAAGTTGCGGAGGACCTCACTAAAGGAGAGAGAGAGAGAGAACATGCGCGCACAAGCGAGCTGAGGCTGGCCGTGAACCCGGACCCTCCGGTCTCCGCCTCCCAAAGTACTGGGATTATAAGCGTGCGCCACCACGCCCGGCTCACAGTAAACATTTCACAAATATTTTCTATTATCATTATTATTTAAAATTTGAACAAATAAAGTTTCAAAAAGAATTCTCAAACTAGGCATGGTGGTAATTCTAGTACTTGGGAGACTGAGAAAGGAGGATCACAGGTTCAAGGCCAGCCTCAGCAACTTAGCAAGGCCCTCAACAATTCAGTGAAACCCTGTTTCAAATAAAAAATAAAATAGGGTTAGAGGTGTATCTAAGAAGTAGTATGCCCCTGAGTTCAATCCCCAGTACCAAAATAAGAAAAGAAAAAAGAATTCTCAAGACAATAGTAATAGCCACAAACTTAACAAAATTTATGTTTAGGTATATACTTACACTAGACATTTTGAGAATCTAAAAAGTCAAAGATTACTCATGAGTAAATAATTTACACTTTTGTCATATATTTGTATTTGAAATAATTTCTACACCAGTACAAAAGCTACTACTCACTTTGAAATCGAAGGTGTAATTGGTGTAAGGCATCAAGTTATTTTCATAGGCGCTCTTAAGTTGGAAGCCATGTGTGATTCTCCCTTCTGAGCTTCCATTCTTTCCATTGCAGCTGAAGTTCATAAGACACTCATTGTACCTTAATTCCTTGAAGTCTTTATGGTTGTCAGCTACTCCTCCATTGCTTAAATATTCCACAACACCTACCAGAATAAAGAAAGGAACACTACCATTTAGCATTTAGTCCTTTTTTTTTTTTTTTGCGGTACTGGGGATTGAACGCAGGGGCGTTCTACCTCCACGCTACACCCCCGGCCCTATTTTTTATACTTTATTTTGAAACTAGGTCTCACAAAGTTGCGGAGGGCCTCACTAAGGAAAGAGAGAGAGAGAGACAGGGAGAGACAGAGAGAGAGAGAGCTGAGGCTGGCCGCGAACCCGGATCCTCCGGTCTCCGCCTCCCAAAGTACTGGGAGTACAAGCGTGCGCCACCACGCCCGGCTCATTTAGTCCTTATACAAGGCTTTAGAGCTAAGACCAGTTGTGAGGTATATGCACCAGGTTCAAAGTGGTTCTATTAGATTGAGTCATATGAAACTGCCTTTTTGGTTTTGTTTTTAAAAAAATCAAATTGAGCCGGGTGTGGTGGCGCACGCTTGTAATCCCAGTACTTTGGGAGGCAGAGACCGGAGGATCCGGGTTCGCGGCCAGCCTTAGCTCACTCTCTCTCTCTCTCTCTACTTAGTGAGGCCCTCCGCAACTTCGTGAGACCCGGTTTCAAAATAAAGTATAAAAAGTATGGCCAGGGGTGTAGCGCAGAGGTAGAACGCCCCTGGGTTCAATCCCTGGTACCGCAAAAAAAAAAAAAAAAAAAAAATCAAATTGAAGGGTATTGCCTATTTCAGACTAAAGTGTCAGGATTACCCAGCAATACCCCCAGTTTCTTCATGGTTCTTCAGGCTTTAGATGAATCTAAGGACCTACGTGGCATTCACCAGAAAGGCCTTGACTTTTAAGTGTTTGGGGAATATTATTCGAAACCACTATCTCTTTAGTATTTTCCCATTCTACACAATCTATAACTTTTGAATAAATAAATATAGTATATATAATTAAAAATCATTCACAACAAAACAGATTTTGCATCTTCAACATTTCAATGTCTAGTGTCAGCTAGACAATGTCATTCTTTATTTTGAGCTTGCATGGTTTTCTCAGTCTGATATGATAAAGAACATTATATGGAAGAGGTATACTTCTCAGCCAAAATATATTAAACATGTCTAAAAAGTTGAAGAGAGTAGCAACATTCAAAAACAAGTATAGTTCCCACTGATTTAGCAAGCATGAAAAAATTATCACAATACTTCTTATTATGATGACTAGTGAAAGCTAATATTAGAGTCATCTCTATTTGTGATCAGGAATGAATGAAAGATATAATGAATAAGTAATGAATGCAATATCAGTATTGTGAATAGCTCAAAAGAAACCATCATTATCTAGCACTTACTAAATGCCAGGTACTGTTCTAAGTACTTTATAAACTTAAACTTCACAAACAACTATGAGGTAGAAAAAGTGATTGTCCTCATTACAGATGAGGAACTTGACCACAGATTGCACAGTTTGTAAGTGGCAGAACTAGGATCCAATCCTAAAAGTCTGGATATAGAGTCAGCTCACTATGTTGTGCTGACAAATACAGCTAATTCACTTAAGGAAATGAAATAGGAGAAAAACATGTACTTTATAGCAACTCAATTAAAAAAAAAAAGTTAAGAAAGGAGGGCATGGTTAAGGTGCCAACTAGCCTATGGGTCAGAAAATAAACACTATAAACAAAGATTTCAGTATTTATTTTCTGAGGAGAAAGATATGTGTTTTAGCTTGGTGACTTTTTAAAATAATTAATTTGGCTTATATTTATTAAGTGACTACTTAATATAGTCTAATAATTATAATATATAAAATTTAGAATATGCTTTGGTAATAACAAAAGAGTAATACTTTAATGTGTTACATTTGAAATTCAGCATCTAAGATGAAGAACTGAGTTTTACAAAGATCTAAAATAACAGAAGTTTGGACATAAAATAGTGGAGGTCAAGAAGTAGTATAAAATCCTAGGTGAAATTTTATGAAATCCTAGGTGAAATTTTGATCATTCTTCTATATCTAATATCAGTATTCAAATATCATTTAACAAATTCACTGAAAATTTGCCAAACTTAATAAACTACATAGCTAGCTGTGATGAATATTTTCTGGTTGCCCCTTCAGATCACCCTTCTCCATGGTACTCTATATCTCACAGTGGTTTTTATTGTATCAAATGCAAAATCCTAGCTCCCCCCCCCCTAGATTCTTGTTGGATTTAGTCAATGGACAGTACTGGCAGGAGATCATAAGGACAGGAGCAGAGTAAGGTAGGGTGTATTCTCCCCTGGTTCCCTTCTTATTGGTTTGGCAGGCCCTTATTGCATCATTCAATTCAAAGCCACACTTCTTATAATGCGGCCCTCTCCTACAATTATAACTACTTTTTCCAAGTCCTGATGGCAGCTCCTACCACCTTCCTCTTTAAGAGTAGAGGTGGCCAAGAGACCCAAACTCCCTAGTGATGGAGTACTGTAGCATTTACTCTTTTGTTTCCCTTAACCCTGACCATGTCTTTGGAAATAGTTTATTAACTAAACTTTCCTCAATTACTCAGTGTCCCATCTCTGAAATTCTCACTGTTATAATCCCTAATTTAGAAGAGAAATTCTCTACTCAACAATTAGGAGCTAACTGGCCTTTCAACCAAAACTAAAAGCAAAATTGAAAGCAAGGAAGAAATGATGTTATAAATACCTGAATCTGGCAATGAGTTAAGATCTGCACATAGCACCAGCGGGATGGAATTAGGATCTGCAGTTGGGCTGCCAGGCCTACTTGAGGCTTTCTCCAGAATGTTTTTAACCTCTGAGACAAACATCATGGTCTGGATAAGTTTCACATCAGAATACTCTGGGTCCCAATGCATGTGGGCATTTGCCACTATAAGCAGCTGTTTTTCTGCAGCATGAATAGGCTTCATACCTAAATTTAAACATTATAAAAACAAAGATAAAATTATGCTTTGTTTCAAGAAAAGTGGTATCTTAAAGTTTTCTAAAAAGATCTATAGCCTTTTTTTTTTTTTGCTTTTTCAGGAATTTATACCATTCCTTTTATCTCAAACTAGTTTTCAGAAATCAAAGGGCTGAAATTCTGGTAATCCTAATATGGGACTTACTCTTCCAGATCCAGTTGACAAATGGTAGCCCATGTGCTAAACCTGGCCCACCACATGTTTCTGGATGGCCTGGGCTCACTAAGGATGCTTTTATATTTTTAAAGGGTTCTACTAAAAACAAAGAGAAAGAAAAAAAAAAAGGTTGTGATTAAGTCTGTATATGGCCTACAGAGCCTAAAATATTTACTACCTATGCCTTTATAGAAAAACTTTGCTGACCCCCCTGCTCTACATACCCAACTTAGGAATTACATCATAATATTTTATTATAATGCCTTGCATTTGCTGAATGCTTAGTTTAAGCGGGCAATTTTAAATGTCTCTGTCATTTATATAGCATGATAACCCAGTGAGGCAGGTTTCCAGTTGAGTTACGTAACCTTATTTTAAATTCTACTGCTCGGTACTCATTCATCTTGCATTTCCTGAGCCTAACAGTGATAGGTCAGTAGAAAAAAGGTGGCAACATTATATTAACCTATAAAAAATAAAACAGAAGTACATTTGCTACCCCCCCAAAATTCATGCCATTCACCCAAGTAAACAAGAATTAGGGGGTGGTATGCTGTCCAAAGTCTGGACACTTGTGTTTTAGACCTGGCTTTATTACTAATTATTTTGAGTGGTATCGGGCCAGTCAATCACTTAATCTTTTTTGATACTTAGGTTCATTTGAAAAATAAGATAAATTCAACTACAATTTAGGTTCTTTTTTCCCCTAAAATTGTTTTTTAATTCTGTCAAAATAAAAATCGTTAACATAGCACTTTTCAAATGGTGGACAAGATGATACATTAAAAATTACAAAAATTAAACTTAACATGTACTGACACAAAGATGTCCACAAAATATTGAATGTGTAAAGCTTAGTATGTATGGCCTGACACCACTTAAAACTATTTACATATATTCTATGTGTTAGGGTATATAGAGAAAAGAACAAGAGCTCTTCCTAGAGTATGACTGAGATGTGTCTTTTATTTTTTAAGTTAGATAACTTTGGGCTGTTCAAATATCAGTGAACATTCTAATTTGATATTTCTTTTGAAACTTCTATGGAAATGTCAATTTTTTTCTGGAGAAAAAAAAGATCTAATTACCTAAGTCTGCTATTTTGATAAAGTTAAGCTTCTTTTCTAATATTACAGAGCTGTAATTATCTTCAAAGTTAAGAAAACAACTGAAATAATCTGTTATACGTGACAGAAGTCATTTTAAGTGCAATTTGATCATAAGAGAAATATTTGTAGCCAAAATTTTCTAAGCTGTCTTCTTAGAAGTTTTATAGTGTTACTTTTGACTCTAGATTAAATATCCATAATATAAAATATTAAAAATTTGCCCCATCAAAGATCCATAATCACTTTCTATATTACTAAATTCCCCTTCTAGGAGTACACATTTCAGAAAGTGGAAGTGAGTACTGTATAATTTGAATTACTCTTCTGCAAATTTAAAAGGTAAGTAAAACTAAAAAAAAAAAATTATAATACCAGAATAAAAATTACCAAAAGAATGGGACTGAAAGGACATAAGAACAAAAATGGAGAGGCGAAAAGAGAAGAAAATTAAAAATCTCTTACCAAAGGTTGTCTTTGATGATGGATAAGCTGAAAGAGGTTTGACATATGTATGGTTTGAATAATTCAAACCAATTCTTATGGCAAAAATCCTTTCTTCTTCAAAAAGTACAAGGGAAAAATAAAGCCCTGGTGTGGCCTCACCTCCTTCTTGTTCTTGCTTAAAATATACTAGTAAACAATAAAATGCTCAAAGGCAGGCAGTAGGAAGGGTAAAACAAAGGTCTGAATAATACAAAGTACACAATAAATTTCCAACACTAAAGGAAGCTATAAATAATCTAAAAAGCTAAAGAAAGTCCCATGTAGATAAAAGATCATGCTCTTATCCTAACAATAACTAAGATAAAACAAAGAAATTAAAGAAAATGTGCCAGGTATTTAACCTTAAAGACAAAAGATTCATAGTCAAGCTAAAAATACGGCTCAAAAGAAGACCAAGTTATTATAATTTCTAATGTTCTCTATTTCAGAGAACCTTACTGAATTAATGGCATATTAAAAAGACTTTACATATATTAACTGATAAGTAAAAAATATGGAGACCACAGAATATCTCAAAAAATCCCAAGAAATACATGATGTTTTATACAATTAGTGTTATTTTCCTGCCCATCTCACTTAACTTTCCTCAGAAGACAATAAGATAACTTTGTGATAAATAACAAGATCCTCTGCATTTGTTTTGAATCAAGAAAACTTGGGTGACATTTATTTTTAATAAGAGTATTTTAAATTGCACTCACCTGCTCCAAATAGTTCTTTGTGGACCTCTAGTACCACAGCAACACCAATGTTATCTTTTGTCATCACTCTGTTCAGCATAGCTTCGGATCCATCTGAATTAGCCATTGCCACTTGGTTAAATTCCACTGTATGCTTCTGCACCAATGTAAATCTAAAAGGTACAACAGATTATTTATGATGATTTCGGTAATTAGAATATCATGTTAAAAGGCATTAGTGAAGGTGGCATGAGATACAGACACCATTCATCATGTTCTTCATCATTTTCTAGCTACAAGTAGCCACATGATAAAGTTCTGGCCACTGAAACATAAGAAGTCTGGTGTCTATAAAAATTTTCTTGGCGGCCCCACCTAGCAAAGGTAGCAATATATATCCCTCCATCCTTTTACATATTTGCACTTTCCAGCTAGTGCCTAGAGGATAATAACCACCACAACTGTGAACACAACTGTGAAGAAGCACTGGAACTAGTTCTGGACTGCCTATTCCCCCCCACCCCCAGTACTGGGGATTGAACCCAGGGGCATTCTACCTCTGAGCTACACCCCCAGCCCTATTTTTTATTCTTTATTTTGAAACAGCGTCTCATTAAGTTGCAGAGGCCTCACTAAGTAGCTGAGGCTGGCCGGGAACCTGCGATCCTCCTGTCTCAGCCTCCCAAGTATGGGGAGTACAGCCTCCCAAGCATGCGCCATCACGCCAGCCTGGACTGCCTATTTCTAAACTTCTTGTGTGAGAAAATTATCTTCTCCCACTTAGTTAAATTACTGTTCATATTTTCTGATATTTTAAGGTACACACAATCTTAACTGAGTCAGCAAGTTAATGAGAAAGAACAAAATAAAACCTATCTACTTTGTTCCCAATTTTATTTCCACCACATCAAGAGATTTTTCAGGAAAACAGACTTTATCTCAGCTAAAGAGTAACAGATTTTTCCATCTGGCTTTTACTAGAAGGCTGTAATGGGCTTATATGTTCAGAAAAACAGATTCTGTAAAATGAAGAAATGGCTCTCCCTATGATTATAGCTTCTTCACTTACAGTGTTTTCTTAATGCCAAATTAAGTACTACAGAGTTGTAGAATTCAAAAATTAGCCCAGGGCTGACATTTAAAGCAGTATGAAGTTGGCCAAGCCATTTAAGTTCTTTCAACCCAATGTTATTAATTTTGTGAAATACTTTGAAGGATCAAAACTGACTAATAAACACACTACTTTTCACTAGGTGTTAAGTAAAGATATCTTTGCTTTAACAGCCCTCTCCTCCCCTTCCTCCTTGTTTGAAAATAGAATCAGTACATACCCCTTCAAAAATATTAACTAAAAGCTACAGGATGCTGTGCTAGATGAAACAATACTCCCCTTCCTCCTCAGATATGCTTAGGAGTGTACAGGGTGTGGTCTTTTGCCTATTTCTAATTCAGAGTCCTTAAAGTGAGTACATTTTCTATCTTCTATTCCAAAAAGGTGGTCTTTAAGCTAAAACACAAAGGACAAAGAGTTATCAAGATGAAGAAGGGGATTAAGAGCATTCTAGGTAGAAGGGAGGCATAAATAGTCCTGAAATTGCAAACAGCTTAGTAAGTGTATGGGTTAGAAAAGGATGAAAGAATAATAAGAAATGATGCTAGAGATGAGAGGGATAGAAACAACGAAAAGTTCTAAGCAAAGATATGCTATTTGATTTAGGTTTTTAAAGATCACACTATTTTGTGGAGAATAGATTACAGGGGCCAAAATGGGAATTAGAAGACCAATTACAAAATTTTTCAGGTTGTCTGAATGGACCAGGGCAAGAGAAATAAAAAGCAGAGAGAAGATTCAAAATACATGTGATAGAATTGACCATATCATGACTTCAAGCATTTTTCATGTCTTTTCTTTTTTAACTGGGGATAGAACCCAGGAGCATTCTACATCCAAGCTACACCTCCAGCCCTTTTTATTTTTTTATTTTTTTGTTTTGAAACAGGGTCTCGTTAGGTTTCTGAGAGTCACTAAGTTGCTGAGGCTGGCCTCAAATCTGCAATACTCCTGTCTCAACCTCCAAGTACTGGGATTACAGGCATGCACCATCACACCCAGCTTCTTCAAGCATTTTAAGCAGTGGCATACCTTTTGCAAACAATCTATAGTGAGATTCCCATATATGTGATCAAAGCAGCACTGTTAGAATAAATCAATCACTGAAAGCAATCAACCTGTATTGATGAATAAGAAACTTGAAATCAGAAGGTATATATGATAATTATAGTCTTATATCAGTCTCAGTATCCAATTGATTCCTGTATCTTGTTTTGGTTTCAAAGTATTTCTAAAAATCCTGTTTGACATAGATACACAGAAGTAAGTAGAAAATAATCCATCTTGCACACAGAAAAACCAAACAGGAAGGCAGAAACATGATTCAGAGATTTGTACCAAAAGAAGTCAACTAAGCAACACATCAAGAACATGTCAGTGATTTCCAAAGGGCTAAAATATGATATTTGAAATATCTGAGTGAACATCTTAAAATTACAGTGCTATTATTTATTAACTTGAGATATTTTCTGAATACTCACAGAATTTCTATGGTTCATTTATGAAACTCAAGAGCTCTATAAGTGTTTAAAAATCCTTTATTTTATTATTAAAATCATTTTACTTCTACTAAAGTTAGGTCATTCTTTTTTGGGGGAAAGCAGAGAAGAGAACTCTAATTATTAGAAATGTCTTTGTTAAAATTTGCTTCTCTATATCTTTCTTCCATATTCTCCGCTAAGCCTAGAATTAAATCTTTAAAGTAACAGAATCTAATTTCTTTTCCATGTGACAGTACTTTATGTATGTGACAACAGATGTCTATGCTTTTCTACAACCAAATTTACTCCAGAAAAATAATCAACTCTTTGCATGATATATGATGCTAAGACAGTTGTTCAAGCCAGGTGTAGTGGCATACACTTGTAATCCCAGTATTTGGGAGGCTGAGACAGGAGGATCGAAGGTTTGAAATCAGGCTCAGCAGCTTAGTGAGACTCTTGGCAACTTAGCAAGATCCTGTTTCAAAAAATATAAAAGGGCTGGGGGTATAGCTTGGAGGTAGAATGCCCTGGAGTTCAATCCCCAGTACCAAAGAACAAAACAAAAAAAACCAGACAGTTGTTCATTTGAACAGAAGTTTACTTAAAGGCACATGATGTGGTTTGTTTCCCAAGGATTCATGTGTTGGAGGTATGGTTCCCAGTGTGGTGATGTTGAGAGGTAAAATCTAGTGGGAGAGGTCAGTGGGAAAACTGCTCTCAGAAGAGATTAAGGTAATTCTTATAGGACTGTGGTCAGTTCTTATAAAAGGAGTGACATGGAAGAACCAGCTCATACCCTCCTCAGTCTCTCTCTAGCTTCCTGTCTTCTTTCTTCTTTTTGTCAAAAAAAAAGCTACTCTGCTTTCTTTAAATTTATGGTTTTATCGGTGCATTGTAATTATACAAAATACTGAGACCCAAAGTGATACATTTATACATGCACACATTACTTGGTGTATTTCCCCCTGTATCCCACCCCACTCCCCTCTTCTCCCTCCCCATACATGGACATAACATTATTTGAACTGTTCCCTTCCTCAAACTTTGTTTTTCTCCTTCCCCTGCCTCCCCAATCCCCTTCTTTTTTGCTTCCTATTTTCTCTCTAGCTTCCACATAGGAGAGAAAACATATGACACTTGACTTCCTGAGGTTGTCTGATCTCACTTAGCATATTCTCTAGTTCCATCCATTTTCCTGCAAATGACATAATTTTGCTGTTTTTTATGACTGAATGAAATTCCATTGTGTGTATATGCCACATTTTGTTTCTTTCTTTCTTTTTTTGTGTGTGTGGTACTGGGGATTGAACCCAGGGGAATTCTACCTCTGAACTATACCCCAGCCCTATTTTAATTTTTATTTTTGAAAGAGGGTCATGAGTCACTAAATTATGGAAGGCCTAAGTTTAGCTGAGGCTGGCCACAAACCTGCAATCCTTCTGTTTCAGCCTAAGTATTGGGCTTACAAGTGTGTGCCACCACTCTCGACTGACATACTTTCTTTCATCTGTTGACAGATACCTAGGTTGGTTCCATAATTTGGCTATTGTGAATTGTGCTGCTACGAACATGGGTATACATGTATCACTATAGTATTCTAACTTTTAATTCTTTTGAAAAGATACCAAGGAGTGGTAAAGCTGGGTCATATGGTGGTTCTATTCCTAGTCTTTTAAGGAACCTCCATACTGATCTCCATAGTGCTAATTTGTAATTGTACCACAATGTGTAAAAGTTTCTACTTCCCCACAACCTTGTCAGCATTTATTATTGTTTGTATTTTTGATGATCGCCATTCTAATTTGCATTAGACAGAATCTCAGTGTAGTTTTAACTTGCATTTCCCTAACTGCTAAAGATGCTGAACATTTTTTACATATTTGGTGGACATTTGTATTTCTTCTTTTGAGAAGTGTCTATTCAGTTCAATTGCCCATTTTTTGATTGGGTTGTTTTCTTAGTGTTACGTTTTTTATATATTCTAGATATTAGTCCTCTATCGGAGGAGTAGCTGGTAAAGATTTCTTGCATTCTGTCAGCTCTCTTCTGTTTCCTTTGCTGCATAGGTTTTTAATTTGATGCCATCCCACTTATTAATTTTATTTCCTGAGTTCTAGGAGTCTTATTGAGGAAGTCTCTACTGGTGCCTATATGTTGGAGAGCTGGTCCTTTGTTTTCTTTTAGTATCTGAAAAGTTTCTAGTCTAATTGTTAGGTCTTTGATCCATCTTGTATTGACTCTTGTACATGGTGAGAAATAGAGATCTAATTTTGTTTTTCTACATATGGATATCCAGTTTTTCCCAATCCATTTGTTGAAAAGGACTATCTTTTCTCCAACATATATATTTGGCTCCTCTATCAAATATCAACTGGCTATAAGCTTTGAGGATTTGCCTCTGTACCTTCTGTTCCATTGGTCTATATGTCTGTTTTTATGCCAATACCATGCTAGTTTGGTTAATGTAGCTCTGAAGTATAATTTGAAATCAGGTCTTATGATGCCTCAAGCATGGTTCTTACTGCTCAGGATTGTTTTAGCTATTCTGGGTCTTTTGTTCTTCCATATGAGTTTTAGGATCATTTTTTTTTTCTAGCTCTGTGAAGAATGGCACTGGTATTTTGATAGGATTGCATTGAATCTGTAGATTGCTTTTGGTAGTATCACCACTTTGACAACATTAATTCAGCCTATCCAAGAACATGGGAGGTCTTTCCATCTTCTAAGGTCTTCAATTTCTTTCTTAAGAGTTGTATAATTTTCACTGTACAAGTCTTTTACCTTCTTGGTTAGATTCATTCCTAAGTTTATTTTTTTGTTTTTGAGGTTTTTCTGAATGGAATTGTTTTCTGGATTTCTTTTTCAGTGGATATGTGGTTGCTGTATAGAAAGGCTATTGATTTTTATAAGTTGATTCTGTGCCCAGCTACTTTGCTGAATTTGTGAGTCACCTCTAAGTTTTCTGGTTGAGTTTTTAGCATCTTCTAAGTATAGGATCATGTCATCTGAAAACAGAAATCATTTCAATTCTTCTTTCCCTATTTGTATCCCTTTAATTTCCTTCTCTTGCCTAATTCCTCTGGCTAAGATTTCAAGAAATATACTGAATAGGAGTGGTGATAGTGGGCATCCTTGTCTTGTTCCTGATTTTAGAGGAAATACTTTCAGTTTTTCCCCATTCAGTGTGATGTTGGCTTTGGGCTTATCATATATTGCCTTTATGATGTTGAGGCAAGTTTACTCTACTTTTTAAATGAATGATTTCCAGTATTAATGCTGACAACTATAATCTTGTACAACTTATCTTCTTTCTGTGTTTACTTCATAATATATATTTATAATTCATTTTGTAATGTAAGAAATAATTATCCATATTCTACGCATACTACATTAAAGATACTACTTCTTAGTTTTTCTTCCACAACCAACCAAATATGTTCTACTCTGCTTCTACTTTCTGTTTCACAGATTTCCATATAAGGAAACACTTTGAAATATACAAGTGTGCCGGGTGTGGTGGCGCACGCTTGTAATCCCAGTACTTGGGAGGCTGAGACAGGAGGATCGCAGGTCTGCGGCCAGCCTCAGCTACTTAGTGAGGCCCTCCACAACTTAGTGAGACCCTGTTTCAAAATAAAGAATAAAAAATAGGACTGGGAGTGTAGCTCGGAGGTAGAATGCCCCTGGGTTCAATCCCCAGTACCACAATAAAAAATAGATATTATATACAAGTCTTCCTCCATTCTATTAGGTGTTTCTTTTGAATAAAACATATTGGTTTATGGTTACTTTCTAGTCATTAACCTAGGCTATCAGGCTTGATAATATTTAAAATCTTAAATTTGTCTTTCTTTTAGTACTTAGAATTCATTTATTATTTGTATTCTGTGGCTGGTATAGAGATGCTATAAGCATTATTCCTGATGCTATCTTCTTTTATTTTAATCTAAGAATTCTTCTGTATAGTCACCTTTTAGAAAAATCTAAACCAAAGTTCAAATGGGTAAAACAAAGGACATATATTATGAAGACTGACATGACCAAAAAACAAAGAAACAAAACAAAACCAAAAAAACCTTCTTACATAAGAATATTAGGTTGAATATTCCACATACCAGAAAAATGTCCAAAACAAGCCTTCAAACAAAGAAATAACTTGATTTCTTACCAACCTGTGGTTTAAAAGTAATTTGATGGGCTATCATGTGATTACCCTATAGCTAGAGAGGACTGTGAATACCAGCTATGAATATCTAAAACTAGTATCTATAGAACTTAAGTAAAATTCCCTCCCCACAAAAAGAAACAATGTAGCAAACAATCAAGAAGACAGTATGATTACCCCAAAGTTAACTCAGACCTTCCTTTTCTAGATCACATCTCTGTACTCCTAAAACCAAACCATACAGAAGTTCTTACTATAGACAGTAAGAATTATATACAGAAGATGTTGGATCCCTTTAAGTACTGATGAGAGTACCAGAATAAATAACTAGAAAAGGCAGAGACTAGGATAAATAGGGAAGTAGATAAGCACCATCCTAAATTTGTACAATTTCTTTTGACCAATGAAAGTACTCCCACATTCTTTACCATTTTTTCCCCATAAGAAATCTCTGAAGTCAGATGAAGTAGTTATTATTATCCATGTTTGAAGTGTAAAGGAACTGTGGCATGAAGCCATCATATGTTACATCTTGAATTAATGGGAAGTTAACATCAGAAATCAAAATCTCATGTTTCAAAACATCACTAGACAAGTTCTAAATGCAACCACCCCCTATGACAGTGGAAATTAGTAACTGACAGCCATTGAGGAGTATCACAATAGTCATTTTGAAAAGACACTATAACATTTTGGAATGATACCATCTATAACTTCTGAATGCCCTCTTCGGAAGCACAAAGCTACCTGAAATAATATGAAGAAAAAACAAGGACTTGGCCTTACCTGGTAACTCTGAGACTGGAAGCAGGTTAGAAAGTGAGGCAATACAGCAAGGGCTAAGTACCATGACAACCTAAGTTCCCAATCCTATGACGAGAGATTGCTTCTTCACAGTGTAGTGGCCACACTGTTATAAATTGCTGTTCTCATCTTTCCCTTTCTCCTTGATTTAAAATAAAGTATGATCAGATGATCAGAACTGCTAACCTCAGGAACAGCAAGCAGGTAATTCTAGTATCTAGGTCTAGTTTCACCTCCATTTTTTCCCCATTTTGGATTTCTTTAAGTAGTATATCTGGCTCCAAGACCCCATTTCTATTAACAGTGAAGTCTATAGAACAAAGCATGGCAAAAGTAAATTCTGAATCTAAAAACAATCTGTCTATAACTCAAGTTTCTACATACACACACACACACACTATATATATATATATGTATATAGTGTGTGTATGTATGTATGTATATACATGCATTTCATAAAATGCTTTGAATTGTAGATAATATCTGAGATAAAGGCCAAATACAAATCAAAAGCTCATTTCTGGCATTTTATCAATTAAAATTCTATTTTCTGGTACCTCTATGCATGTAACTACCAAAAATGATGTTCATAATGAGGACCAAAAGATTATGCCAAATGTTGAGGCCCCTATTGGGTCCCCCAAATTAAATTAGATGGGTTGGAATGTAGCTCAATGGTAGAGCATATGCTTAAGCATATACAAGGCCCAGGGTCTGATCTCCAGTAACAGCAAAAACAAATTAAACTACAATATTTTATTGTATTCTGATTCTCTGAATATTGGTAATCTATCCTACCCTTTACTAAGCAATATTCTATCTGTTCATCATGATGAGTAAGAATTTTGCTTAAAAATAGTCATTAGTATAGTTTCCACATATCATTACAAACTCTGTACCACTGTTTCCCATGCAGGACTAAACAGTAATCAATGAAGACGAAATTATCAAACACTCTCATTTGAGAAGAATGACTCTTTGAGAATCCACAAGAGAGTCAACGTACTCTCCTATAGTTATTTTTTTAGTTTTTTAGTTTTGTAAACAACATAAAAAAGTTAATAAGCTAAAAATATGCAAATGAAGAAACAGGTCCAGAAAAGTGGCCCATTCAAAATTATGTATCTAAATGAATAGGAGAAACGTCTGGCTTCATATTCATTTCATTGCATTATGTTCTCTCCAACCTAAAGAAAGAATAGAATAAAGGTAGATAGTATACTTTGCGTTACATTTCAAATAGTTTGGCATTGGACAGTTAGCTAATATGAAAAGGATAAATGTTTGGTACTAGAACAGAGGGCAGTATTTCTATGATAGCAATATAGTCCTCACATTCCAGGAAAGTTCAAAAGAGGTATAATGAAATAATGTATCACACTCAAAGTCTTCATGTGTAGTGGAATCTAGGTTACTATGTAGTAAAACAGAGTTGAGGAAGGGAATTAAAACAGAAGATGCATCTAAATGTTTCTTATATACTCATTTCTTAATTAGTTTACAGGATGTTTTAATTAATTTATTTATTTATTTTGCAGTACTGGGATTTAACCCTGGGATGCTCTACCACCAACTCCACCCCTTTCTATTTTTTTGAGATGGGAGTCTCAACTAAGTTGTCAGTAAGTTGGCTGGCCTATAACTTGCAACCCTCCTGTTTCAGCCCCTTGAAAAGGTTAAGATTACAGGCGTGTGCCACCATGCTCAGCTCCTGTTCACAGCACTTTTAATAATTCAAGAATCGATTTGCAAAAATACCCAGTGTTTAAAGTTTCTTAGATAATAGTTATAATTGTTATTTCAGATCCTTAACCACCTATTATGGTTTGAATCCAGAATGTCCCCCCAAAAACTCATGTCTTGAAAGTATGTCTCAATGCAGCAAGCTTCAGCGATGGGGCATGGCTGGAAGAGGTGGATCACTGGGGACGTGGCCTTGAGGACTGTATCTGTCCCTGACCACTTCTCTCTCTTTCTCTCTCTCTCTCTCTCTCTCCCTCCCTCCCTCTCTCAATCTCTACTCTCAGATGCATGAGTTGAGCAGCTTTTCTTTACCATACCTGCCATATTTCTGCCTTGGAGCCAGCTGACTATGTACCAAACCTCTGAAATCATGAGCCCAAATAATCCTCTAAATTGTTCTTGTTAGGTATCTGGGTCATAGCAACACAAAAGCTGACTAATACAATACCTCTAGTAAATTATCAAGGAAATTTTCATTTTTCCTCTCAGAATTGTAAGGGAAATGGATAAAAAAAAAACCTTCCATATTATCTTGAAAGAAATAATGGCAACGGAAAAAGAGCTTGGCGTTATTTGATGTCTCAATGTTACCATTTTTCTAAAGTTATGGTGTTTCAAAGAAATTTGTATATTAACATGGGTAACATGTCAAATGAAAGGCAATTTTTCCAAATGACCTTACAAGAGGTTCAAATAATATTGGCAGCTTAAAGAAAAAGCCTAAAGATCTAGTTTACTACAGTGATTAAAAGCCAGACAACTAGCCAAGAATGGTGGTGCACACCTGTAATCCTACTTCTTGGGAGGCTGAAACAGGAGGATTGCAGGTTTGAGGCAAGCCTAGCAATTTAGTGAGACCCTTAACAACTTAGCAAGACCCTTAAATAAAATAAAATAAAATAAAATAAAATAAATAATAAAATAAAATAAAATAAAATAGGCCCTGCGTTCAATCTCCAATACCACAAAAAAAAAAAAAAAAAAAGACAGACAACTATGTTAACATCGGGCTAGTTATTGAACCTGTGCTCTGGTTTTCTCATCTACAAAAAATGAGGAAATAATTGTATGCCTACCTGTGAGGGATGCTTTAAAAATTAAACAAGATAATCCATATAATAATTAGAAAAGGCCTGACATGTAGTAAACATGTAGTAATTTTTACTTGAAAATCCATAAAAACTTAATTTAGTATACTCTGACCTTACTTGTAGGGTTGTACACTAAATATAAACCTAAACGAGATTATCTTTACTAAAAATTCATGGAAAAGACAGAAGTTTGGTACGAATAAATGAGAAGTGTACCAAATAACTTTCAAGTTCACTGTATTTGTTTAACATAATATGCAGGCTGAGCACAGTGGGGCATACCTGAAATCCCAGTACTTGGGAGGCTGAGATAAGAGGATATCTATTCAAGGCAAGCCTTGGCAACTTAGAGGCGGGTTTCAAAACAAAAGGTAAAAAGGGTTGGGGATGTAGCTCAGTGGTAGAACATCCCTGGGTTCAATCCCCACTACCACAAAGAATAAATAACATGCCATACTACTAAGACACCATATTGATAAAAATATTGACTGACTTTGTTATAATAGGGATTAAACAGGGAAATACTGGGAAATAGCTACACAAGCACATATGTGCTTATCCCATAAGTTCCCTATCTGAAATCTGAAAATGATCTCATTTACTTAAGACCATGCCATGCAAACACTGGAAAATCCATTTTTTAAAAACAGCAGCCTCCAAGCCGGGCATGGTGGCACACGCTTGTAATCCCAGTACTTGGGAGGCTGAGATCGGAGGATCCATGTTCACGGCCAGCCTCAGCTACTTAGGCCCTCTACAACTTAGTGAGGCCCTGTTTCAAAATAAAGAATTAAAAATAGGGCTGGGGGTGTGGCCCGGAGGTAGAATGCCCCTGGGTTAAATCCCTGGTACCGCGCAAAAAAAAAAAAAAAAAGCCCAGCAGCCTCCAAATTAGTAGCCATGGGATTCAACTTCTATCAGATTTCACACATTTTATTTCCCATTGCCTTGTCCTAATCAATCCCTTAACTCCTGGCTATAATAGTTCTGCATCCCTTTCTGTCCTCCCTTACCTATCTATGCACATCTCATTTTTATGTACCATATTATATTGTAATTGTCCTATATGCCTATCTCTTCCTACTGGACTTGAGCTTCCAGTGAGACTAGGAACTATGTTTCGTCTATCTTTGCGTCTATCATGCCAAGGAGAATATTTGTCACAAACAAATGTTCAGTAAACATGTTGTCAATAAATTATTAAATAAATGTATGAAATGTTAATTCAAATGATGAAGATTGATAAAATGAATGATTCTGAAAAAAGCCAACTACCAAAATAAAAGTAACAACAACAGTAATGGAAAGAAACCCATATAACTTATTGTCAATCTTAAAAGGCACCACTTTCACTTTTCACAAAAACTGGCATTTTACTTTATGAAAATACATTTTGAAAAATTCCCCATATTCAAGTCTACATCTTTAAGGTTTTAGTGCAATTTGGTAATAAAAGCATAAATAATAATACAATAAATAACCTTATTTCCAATACACAGCCTAAGAAATAAGGCATTAACAAGTTTTAACTTCCATAACACATGCTTTGTAGATTTTTATATTTTTAGAGTCAAACCAAAGACAATTTTAAATGTATATTAAATAAGTTTACACAATTATTTGTTTTCTTAACTCACTTTTCTGTTTTGAAGAATATTGCACAACCATCCACATGCTTTCTCTCCTGCTCAGACATGATTTTGGCACGTGACTTTGGAGAAAAAAATCCATCATATCCACGCTCCTTCAATGCTGGCAGAAAGAGAGTGAAGTATTGCTCTGTTTCCACTTCCTGAGATAAAAGAAAAGTTGTTATCTACATGCCAGAGGGAAACACTGATTATGACATAAAAATATTCAGCATTACGAGTAAGGTGTGAGGTTCAAACATGTACATAATGGATATTATCTAAGTATCTTGCCTTATTTACAGCTTTTTAAACACGAAAGAACTAGAAAGGTGACATGATTTTCTTATGTTCAAACAGCTAGTTAGAAAGGGGGGGAGGATTATATCCCAAGCCTTTAGACTTCTAATTTAGAGTTCATTCCAATATAGTTCACGCCCTCAAGACTGGTAATTAAACAAAGTAAACTGAGCATATGATAGATTCAGGTGGTAGGGAATAGTAAATTTTACATATAAGGAGGTAATTTTTAAAATTACTTATTCTCCTGAACCATGATAGCAAAGAATGATAGGTATCAACAAAACAATCTGCTTAAGGAATTTTCAGCTACCTGAATACCAATCATACAATGGTCTCTCTTAATTGAATAATCTTGGACCCATAAGACATTCTTAACAAATCTTTCCAAATGAAATAATCAAGTGTGAAAATAATGATTTATGCATGAAGATGCTCATTATAGCATGATTTTATAACAGCAAAAACTTATAAGCAACTAAATGCCCAACACTAGGGAAAAAGCTAAATCAATTAATATATATACTCATATAATTAATTGGTTTTGAAGATTTTTAGTAACATGAAAACTGCATTAAATGTAATAAAGAAAATATTCCAATAGTGTGATCTCAATTTAATTTTGAAAATATATTTGTAAATAAGTGAATAAAAAATGTGTAGAAGAAACAAATTCAGAATTTTTAACACAGTGACTGTCTTTAGGGATAGGGGAATAGGTGTTTTCTTCCATCATGCATTTTTTCAAAATTTTCAACTTTTCTAGAATAACTGATTTATAATACAGTATTACTTTTATGATAGGAAAAACTTAAATTATGATGATTTACCCTTCAAACTATACTTTACTTAGAAGGCTATGAGGCTACAAATTTGAAACCAAAAGATAGACAATTCAGTAACAACCACCTAATTTTATTTACTTCCTCCTCCCTCCAATACTGTGCCAGTTTCAGTGTTTACAAGAAAATTTAATTTTAAATACTTTTACTTGTCATTTCCCATGCAATAAAAATAAATTATCAAGCTACTCCATTAGGAAAAAATACTTAAAAGTAGCAGGACACCGTGGTACACACCTATAATCCTAACTACTCAGGAGGCTGTGGCAAGAGGATTGCAAATTCGAGGCCAGTCTGGGCAATTCAATAAGACCCTATCTCAAAATAAAAGTTAAAAAGGGCTGGGGAGCTGGGCAAAGAGGGGTGCATGCCTTGTTATACCAGTGCTTGGAAGGTTGATACAGAAGGATCACAGGTTAGAGGCCAGCCTCAGCAATTTAGCAAGACTGCTTCAAAATAAAAAAGGGGTGTAGTTCAGAGGTAGAATGCCCCTGAGTTAAATCCCCAGTCCCCCCAAAAAATGGAGACTGAGGATACAGTTCAGTGGCAGAGTGAACTTTTTCTTGCTTAGCATGAGCAAAGCCCTGTATTCAGTCCCCAGTATTGCGAAAAATAATTATGTAGTTATATAAGTAATCATTTTTTCTTCTCAGGATATGCTGAAAAGAATGTGTGACAGAATACATAAAATTTTTAAAACACCTTTAGGAAATGATAAGTATTTGAGGTGATGGATATGTTAATTAGCTTGACTTGATCATTATACAATGTAAATACATATATCAAAACATCACACTTGGCCGGGCATGGTGGCGCACACTTGTAATCCCAGTACTTTGGGAGGCGGAGACCGGAGGATCCGGGTTCGCGGCCAGCCTCAGCTCTCTCCCTCTCTCTCCCTACCTAGTGAGGCCCTCCGCAACTTCGTGAGACCCAGTTTCAAAATAAAGTATAAAAAAAATAGGGCCGGGGGTGTAGCGCGGAGGTAGAACGTCCCTGGGTTCAATCCCCGGTACCGCAAAAAAAAAAAAAAAAAAACATCACACTGACCTCATAAATATACACATTTATCGTCAATTAAAAAATCTTAAAAACATCTTTAAGCTCTTAATATGCACTGAAAGTTGCTAAAAATAACTAAAAAGTACTCATAAATCTTTTTGGCCAATCATTAGCTAAATGCTAAAAAGAAATCATAAAACATTTCATAAAAACATGTATTTCTTCTTTAGTTAAGTTCATTATAAAAAAATGTTATTAAACAGATTAAGTTCTCCCTCTCCAATTCAAGGGTATTTAACTTCTACTACTGGGCCCTTTATGAGTCCCTTTATCAGCAGTTCACCCACTTAGAGACCTGAGTCCCTAAGAGGAGTCTTTAAAGGAAGCAAGAGGGATTTTTAAAATTATTTTCAATATTTCAAAAAGTCCAACAAACTTATTTCCCAAAATAAAACTGAGTTGGGAAAAAAAGAAAAAAGAAGGTTCTAAATGTCAGAATGGTTTATAAAGTAAGACAAAAATGTATGATTTATAATACAATATTTTTAAATGTTTACCTTAAAGGAAAAAATGGTAAGCACTTTTTTCTGGGCTCTATTATAGGTAAATGTATATTATTAAACAACTGGTCATCTTCTGCAGTATTTTATTTCAGCAATACTGATGATTTGTACATGAGGTAGTATTAACATTGATAACAGGTAAGACTATTTTAACTTCAGAAAACAGTAAATGAATATAAGTGCATAGCTGTACTCAGCCAGCAAAATAGTTTCAATGTGGAAATCTCTTAAATGCCTATTAAAATTTTCTCTTTTTAAAGAGGAGAGAAAATAATTCCTTTTGAGTTTTCCTTTGAACATAGGATCTCTCCCAGAGGTAGAATCTTCTATTATTTTCAAGTTCACCTTTAAGTTAGAGACAATTTAATTCTATAGTATTACCTGAAGACTAATGATATCTGCGTCACAGTTTACAATTTCTTCCATAATTCCCTTTTTCCTGTATTCCCAGTTTAATGCCCAGGATGGGCAATAGCCATATAGCTGCCGGGTAGCATATTTATCACATAACACATTGTAACACATAACTGTGAATGATGCTAAGAAGTGGGAGAAAAAAGAAACAGACAAAATGGAGAAAATTAGGCAACTTTTTCTAAAGCAGTATCATGTGTACAACTGCACATGCACACACACATACACACACACCTCAAATACTGCAAAATGTTTAAAAGAGGAATACGATTTTATTAAACTATATCTACTAAAACTTCATTGGAATCCATCATACCAAAGTTTAATAGTCTAGAATCAGACTAGCTATTTGTATTTGTGATTTTTGAGACAATTTATTTTGACAAAAAAATCAAATTTTAAATCAAGATGCTAATTTTTTTGCATGTAATTTGATTAGGAAAGTTGTAGAAATTGAAAAAAAGTAAATTGTTTTCATTCTAATTAATGGGCTCTAATTTTATTATTTTTCATACTTAATACTTTTAGGGGACTCTTGCTACTCTGAGCCAGAAAAGTGCGAACTAGCAAAATTTAGTTATAAGAGTAGCCTTTTTGCCATTCAAATGTTCATTTCTGAAGTAAAATTCTCATTTTTAAATGTATGTGGACTATAACTAGAAGCCTACTAACAGTCTGGAAAAGATGGTTTGTATCCTTATTACTCAAAACTGTACTTTAAAACCCAGCAGCATCAGTGACCACCTGGAAATTTACAGATGCAGAATCTCTGGCCCCACAAACACCTACTTAGCAAAATCACCAGGATTTTATAGAAAAAGCCAGAAATTTTAATTGCAATAATATATACAAAACTATATCAATGCAAAGCATGTAATTTTTAAACATGAGTGAAAATTAGCTAATTTGCTATTATCACTACTTTTTTATTCTACTTTCTATCTAGTACCTTTTTCACTGCTTGGGCTTGATTCCTATATAGTTTATCATTATAGTTGTTTAACTATTAAATCATTCTTAACCATCATTAGTTATAAAACACATCCCCTATACATCAGAAATAAAAGGCTTAGAATGTTGATATCTTTTGAAAGTAGAGTTTATCTAGGGAAGCACCATACATCCCCCCAAAAAAATCCATACTATTTTTCAATAAAGAAAACCCTAAGAATATATTGCATTGAGAATTCAACAATTAGTGAAAAATTTATTTCCACTAGCTATGCAATATTAGGAAAGCATTTCTTCAAGATTATGTCCACTCATGTTCAAAATGGGATTACTAGGAACAGTTAAAATCTTCATTTAGTTTTAAAACCAAATATTATGAAAATTATTACTTTTGTGATAAAAAAAAGCAATTGAAGAAATAAGTCATAACTTTTGGGCAGAATTTCTATGATTACTCAGAATATCAGATTACTCAAAATTCAACCTGTCCCATATCTACAACCCTAGACTGATATATTTTGGTGTCGGTTCCAAAATAACTTTGCCAGTCTACCTCTCAAGAAAGATAAGTACCTAAGTAGTTTAAAAATTTTCGGAAGAAAATTCACTATTACTCATTTTTCTTAAATAACCTAATACCTTATACGAACATTCCATCTAGAAAACAGCATTACAAGGAATAATTTCAAAATCAAGAGGTACAACACTGAAAGATACAAGATACTGTGCATAAGCGCATCTTAATATGGATTTTGTTTAAGTCTATCCATTGAGTATTTTTTAACTTATGGAGGGTAGGTAAAATGAAGGCCTGTTAATTACAGAATGCAAAGCCCAAATGGAATTTTAAGTATTTCTGATAGATTTCAAGAATGAGAAAAAATACCTGATGGCAGAATTTGGTCTCGTTCTTTTAATGTAATCCATGGCCTCGGAGGAAGCTGCTCTGGATGAACTGGAAAAAAAAAAAAAGTAAACATAAGTTAATTTCATGTGCATCAAAAATCAGTGTCACTTAGATTAAAATGTCTTATCAACCACAACCAGTTTTATATTCAGCTGTAATGGCCCACACTTGACTTAAAAATACCATACTGAAGTTGGGCATGGTGGTGCACTCCTTCCAGAACTTGGGAGGCTGAGACAGGAGGATTGCAGATTCAAGGCCAGTGTGCAGTAACTTAGCAAGACCCTGTTTCAAAATAAAAATTAAAAAATAAAAAAGAGCTAAGGATGTAGCTAGTGGTATGATACATCTGGGTTCAATTCCCAATACCACCAAAAAATAAATAAATAAATAAATAAATAAAAACAGAAATTTAATGAAGATTTAGAAACCAAAGGAAAATTAAGAATAGCTATGAAGAGAACATAAAAATAATATCAGAAAAGGACATTAGGAAACTCATAAATAGTATTTTCACTTGCATGGTATTCATGAAAAGCATCTATTTAAAACTTTAAGTCTTATGTCTTAATTACAAATTACATATGTAAACTGTATTGACTCAGCCTTGTGCCCTGCTGGGAAATCAAAGCTATGTGAAATTACAACATGCTGATGAATTAAAATATTCAAACATCTTTTAAAAAGAAAAAATACATATAAAGGTATAATATACTTATTGAATTTTCTAATGGGTCTTTCATTTATTGCTGTTTCTTCTAGAATGACAATGCAAAACAAGAGATAAGAAAAGAACTACATTGTACAGAAAAAAGGAAGGCACAGGTTAAACATTAATTGCTCAGATATGGTTATCAATAGCACAGAACTAAATGCTACCCAATTACCAGATGAAAGAAAATTCACTATGTTAAGATTTAACTACCTCCTTTCTCCTTCCTTTAAAAAAATTTTGCAACTACATATGACTTAAGTTTGCAGATTTGCCCATGGTATTAGTGGCTGAGAAATGTATTCCTTTGGGGGGGCGGGGAGGGCTCACTGGGGATTGAACCCAAGGGCATTCTAACTCTGAGCTACACCCCAGCCCTTTTTAATTTTTATTCTGAGACAGGGTCTCACTAACTTGCTGAGAGTCTCGCTACATTGCTGAGGTTGTCCTGGATCCTCCTGTCCCAGTCTCCCAAGTACTGGGATTACAGGCGTGCGCCACAACATCCAGATAAACCTATTTCCTTTAAGAAAAAAAAATGTTTCATCTTCATCCAGCTCAGAGAATTTTGACGGAAGCAGCCTAGACCTTTAAAAGCGGCACTTTACAAACCATTTTAGTGCTCTAAAAGTCTATCTGAAGTATACTACTCTGTTTTAGCAACCATACTTTTCAGAGTAGAATGGACATTATTTTACATATTCCACATCTTTCTAGGAAACAAATAAAAATTATCATAAGGTGACAAACAAATCAAGCAGCTAGTAAGACATTCAATCATAGAAAATAATCGTGCCTGCTAGGAGTGCCATGCCATAATCATGGTAACTATCTCAAAAATGGAAAGCCCAATATAGAAATAGAATAAAAGTAAGCAAAAAACATTCTAACTGTTGGGATCCTTACTAGCAAAAGCTACCTAGCCAGAGTAAAAAATCAGAAATCAGAAGCTTCTTAAAATAAGTAATTAATATCAATATTTCGGTTCTTCCCAATTCTTAACACATCACAATTATGTCACTATGAATAAACTGCATAGTATTCACCAACAGTATCCAAAGAGCCAAAAATTCATGAAACCATACTCAATCTCACTAGTAACCAGGAAAATTAAGATGAAGTAGCATATTTTTTACCCAAGTTGACATAAAACCTATCCGTTTAATAGTATTCAGGGTATGTGATGGTGATAAGAAATAACTACTTGCATGTTCAGCTGGTAGGAAATATGGAGAACAAAATGATATCATCTTCTAAAAATTAAAACATTCATGTTCCTCCCTATGAATTAGCAATTCTATTTCTTGGGATCAACCCAATCTTCTTAAAGCAGCATTCAAAATGATATTCATTACACTATGGTTTATAATAGCAAAAATTAAGGTAAATGGCTAAATATGCATTTTAAGGAAATGTGCTATAGCTTAGAAAAAATGTAGATATATATGTGTTAAAGTGGAAAGATATCCAAGGAACACTCCTGAGTGAAAAGAAGTAGAAAACATGTAAGAATTAAATGTGATCTATTTATTAGAAAATCTAAAACCACACACTAAAATTAATAGTATAAAATTTCTCCTGATATAATTTTTATATGTAAATGCTTGGCCAGAAATTATGAGAAAACATAGCAAACTTAAAAGTGTGATAACCTACATGGAGGAACTGGAATTAAACATACCAATTAAAGGAAATTTTAGCTTTAACAGGAATTTTAACATATTTTACAAGGAGGATTACACATTCATGTTAGACATATTTAAACTCAATCTCAAAGGATCAAGAGTCTTCTAACAAGTAATTATTACATATAATTACAAATTTCCTTGAAACAATTTAAAAAGTAGAGCCAGGCGTGGTGGCGCACGCTTGTAATCCCAGCACGTGGGAGGCTGAGACCGGAAGATCTGGGTCTGCGGCCAGCCTCAGCTACTTAGTGAGGCCACCGCAACTTAGTGAGACCCTGTTTCAAAATAAAGAATAAAAAATAGGGCTAGGGGTGTATCCCAGAGGTAGAATGCCCCTGGGTTCAATCCCCAGTACTGCAAAAAAGAAAGTAGAAAATCTCAGCAAAGAAAAAAAATTTTTTTTAAAGGGAGAGGGGGGAATGTCACATAGAAATTACTAAACTGAAAACCAAAAATTTAAGACTTATTACAAGGGTACAATTATAGAGATAACAGAAGATAAAACCAAAGATTTTGGGAATAAATCAACAGAACTTAATTTGAACAAAAAGAAAACAGATTTTTAAAAAATGAACAGAGCCTGAAGAACAAGATCTAAATTCATATAAAATCAAGAATTCTAAAAGGAAAGAAGAATGTGGGGCTATAAACATTCTGAGATGATGGATGAAAATTTCCAAATTTATATGAAAGACACAAACCTACAAATGCAAGAAGTTGAACAAACTATATGTAAACTTTAAGAAATCCACACCAGCTCTTTCCACCATCTTGGAGCCTGTGGAGATCTGCTGGAAACGGGACATCTAAAAGGCAAGTACATCCGGAAGATTGAGGCACAAGACCATTTTTGCTGGCCATAAAAAGCGTCTCGGGAACTAAAATGAGAACACATCTCTTCTTCAATTAAACTGAAGGTGTTTATACCTGAGATGAAACTGAATTCTACTTGGACAAGAGGTGTGCTTATGTGTACAAAGCAGAAAACAACACAGTGACTCCTAGTGGCAAACCAAGCTAAACCAGAGCAATCTAGGGAAAGGCAACTCGTGCGTGCCCATGGAAACAGTGGCATGGTTCAGGCCAAATTCTGAAGCAAACTTCCTGCTAAGGCCATTTGGAGAATCCATGTGATGCTGTACCACTCAAGCATTTAATAAAAAGTAAATAAAAGTGGATATGTGCTCTTGTGAAAAGAAAAAGAAACCCACACCAAGATACACTATAATTAAACTTCTGAAAACTAAAGAAAGAGCTTTAGAAACATCAGAGAGAAATGACACATTACCTATAGGGTAACATCAATTAGAATGACACTGGAGTCCTGAGAAAGTAGTACAACATTTTTCAAGGGTTGAAAGGAAAGAACTGTAAACTGCAAATTCTGCAGGGAAATAAAGATGTTAACAGACAAGAGAAAATTAAGAGACTTGGTCACTAACAGACCTGCCTTTAAAGAATGGCTTCAGAAAGCCCTCTAAACAGAAAGAAAAATGGAACAGAAGAAATGAAAAATCAAAAAGTTAAGAACAAGGAATGGATAATATCAGTAGTATATATAATAGATTATCCTTTTCCCCATCAACTTCTTAAATCATTATTTGATGGCTGAAGCAAAAATTGAAACAATAACTGTTGTGGTGCTCAGTGTAGGCACCTAGTATTTACTAAGAACACAAACTAAAAGGCACAGCAGAATCTTAGCGGAATGAATTAAAAAACATGACTCAACTATACGCTGACTACCTAACACATATTTCAAATATGACAACAGAGTAAAGTTGAAATTAAGAGGATGAGCCGGGCATGGTGGTGCACACTTGTAATCCCAGTACTTGGGAGGCTGAGACTGGAGGATCCGGGTTCGTGGCCAGCCTCAGCTACTTAGTGAGGCTCTCCTCAACTTAGTGAGACCCTGTTTCAAAATGAAGAATAAAAAATAGGGCTGGGGGTGTACCCCAGAGGTAGAATGTCCCTGGGTTCAATCCCTGGTACCGAAAAAAAAAAAAAGAACACGATGGAAAAAAATATACCATAATAAAGTTAATTTTAAAAAATGGCAGCCGGGCGTGGTGGCGCACGCTTGTAATCCCAGTATTTTGGGAGGCGGAGACCAGAGGATCCGGGTTCGCGGCCAGCCTCAGCTCTCACTCTCTCTCTCTCTCTCTCCCTCTCTCACTCCTTACCTTCACAACTTCGTGAGACCCGGTTTCAAAATAAAGCATAAAAAATAGGGCCAGGGGCATAGCGCGGAGGTAGAACGCCCCTGCGTTCAATCCCCAGTACCGCAAAAAAAAAAAGGGCTACACTTACATCAGATAAATTAATTTCAGAGCAAAGAAATATACTAGGAACATAATTATAAAATGATCAACCCAAGCCAGGAGTGGTGGTACGTGCCTGTAATCCCAGTACTTGGGAGAACAAGAATGGAGACTTGCAGGTTCAAAGACAGTCTCAGCAAGTAGCGAGACTCTCAGCAACTTGGTGAGATGCTGTTTCAAAAACAAAAAATAAAAAGGAGTGGGGTGTAGCATGGAGGTAGAAAGCCCCTGCATTCAATCCCCAGTAACACACACACTCCACTAAGATTGTAGCATTCCTAAATATGTATGTATCAATCAACAGAGCTTTGAAATAACTGAAACAAAAACTAACAGAACTGAAAAGAGAAATAAACAAATCTACAATTAAAATTGGGGATTTTAATACCCCAATGTCACCATTTGATAGGACTACTAGGTAGGAAATTAGAAAAGATAAAGAAGAATTGAACACCATTACAAAGATAATCTAATTTATATTAATAGATTAATCCACCCCAAAACTAAAGAATATGCATGTTTTTCAAGAGCTCATGAAACATTCATCAATACAGACAATAACCTGGACCATAATACAAGCATCAATTAAAAAAAAACTAGTTCAGAATATGTATTCCAACAGTCCCAAACAGGAATCAAAAAAAGACAACATGCAAATCTTACAACACTTATAAATTAAGGAACACACTTCTAAATAATCCATCAGTCAAAGAGGAAGTCTCAAGGAAATTAATAAAATACACTGAATTGAATGAAATGAAACTATAATATTGCAAAATTTGTGGGATACAGCTAAAGTAATGCTGATAGGAAAATTTACAGTGCTACATGTTTATATTAAAAAAAAGAAGAAAGAAGCCAGGCATCATGGTCCACTCCTGTAATCCATACTTGGGAGGCTGAGACAGGAGGATTGCAGGTTCGAGGCCAGCCTCAGCAATTTAGTGAAACTTAGAAAGACTCTGTTTCAAAGTAAAAGATAGAAAGGGCTGGTGGTGTAGCTCAGCGGTAGAATGCCCATAGGTTCAATCCCCACTATCAAAAAAAGAGAAGAGCCGGGCGTGGTGGCGCACGCTTGTAATCCCAGTACTTTGGGAGGCGGACACCGGAGGATCCGGGTTCGCGGCCAGCCTCAGCTCTCTCACTCTCTCTCTCTCTCCCTGTGTGTGTGTCTCTCTCTCTCCTTAGTGAGGCCCTCTGCAACTTCATGAGACCCGGTTTCAAAATAAAGTATAAAAAATAGGGATGGGGGCATAGCGCGGAAGTAGAAAGCCCCTGCGTTCAATCCCCGGTACCGCAAAAAAAAAAAAAAAAGAGAGAGAGAGAGAAATGAAAGATCCCAAGTCAGTAATCTAAATTTCTACCTAAAACTAGAAAAGAACAAAATAAATACCAAATAAGCAAAGATACAGAAAGGATAAGATCCAGAAAAATTAAATTTACAAAAAAAGAAAGAAAAGAGCCAGCACAGTGCTGTAATCCCAGTACTTGGGAGGCTGAGACAGGATGATCACAGGTATATGCCAGTGCATGGTAATGAGAGAGACAGTGTTTCAAAATACAAATAAAATAGGGTTAAGTGCAGCCCTATTCCTAGGTAGAATTCCCCTAGGAAGGAAAGGAGGGAGGGAACAAGGGAAGGAGGGGAGGAATTCAAAGCAAAAGAGAATTCCTGTACACGTACACACACACACACACACACACACACACACACGTATGTATCAAAGTAAATTTTTTTTTTTTTTTGCGTACCAGGGATTGAACACAGGGGCGTTCTACCTCCGCGCTACACCCCCGGCCCTATTTTTTTATACTTTATTTTGAAACCGGTCTCACGAAGTTGCGGAGGGCCTCACTAGGTAGAGAGAGAGAGAGAGAGAGAGATGGGGAGAGAGAAAGAGCGAGCTGAGGCTGGCTGCGAACCCGGATCCTCTAGTCTCCGCCTCCCAAAGTACTGGGATTACAAGCGTGCGCCACCA